>OX638372.1:84260945-84349566 GCA_951812925.1 Calliopum simillimum
GTTGTTCTTAATCGTCCCCAGATTTAAAATCTTCAAACCGGAAAATCGTACCTGCTTCTCTTCTCGAGATATACATATATATATATCTGGCTATATATATATGTGGCTTTAATCGAAACAATTAATCCTATCTTTGAAAATATTTGACATAGGTGAATGAAATTTAGTGCTTATACGTAAAATACTTGAGTTAATTGCATACAATAAAAATATGGGCGATGCCACGCCCCCTCGACCCTATTATCGTCGTATCTCTGAAACTATTTGACTCAGGTGAATGAGATTTGGTACATATGTAATTGGTACTGGGGAAAAAATTTTTAACAAAAAACGGGCGTGGCCAAAAAAAATCTGTTGTAAAAGTGTAGCAAAATGCTGTATATTTTACAGCATTTACTTTCATTTTTCATCCCATATCTTTTGCAGTTCATATTACAATTTTGTTGTACATTTGAAAAATTTGCTGTGAAAAATAAAATATTTGCTGTAGATTTCACAACAAAAAAAATTTGTATTCCACAACATTTGCTGTTGATAGTACTGTAAAAACAGTAAAAGCTACAATTTTGTATGTACATTTCACAGTAGTGTGCTTTCAATTCTACAGTTTTATGCTTATAAAAATACTTTACACTAGAGAACAAAAAACAGCAAGATATTTTCGAATTTTATTTATTGAATTCATATGATTTATAGAAACATTTCATACATATCATGGTACTTTTATAGATACATTCATATAAATAATTTAGATTTTTTGGTACAGATTTAAGTAGTTAATTTTTATTTACACATACTGGTATTAAACAAACTTATTTCTGAAGGTTTTTGTTCCATCAAATAATTTATTTAAGTGTATTGGTGGACTTGTAAAAGTGTTAATGTTTAAAACTATATAATCATTTAGTATTGTTGTTGGATCTACAATATAAGAACTATAATGAAAATTAAAATTTATTATTTTAAACTCGCAGCATACTAAAAACACTTCAATGTTATCACACACAAGAATGTTTAGTATTTTAAAAAATCGTTTTTGATTCGTTATAATGATATTTAGGTAATTTTAGTTAGTACAAAGTAATATGATACCATCTTCAGCATCCTTTATACCCACTCTCCAACATGTTTTTCCTACCACTTTAATAATGTTCTTTAGTGGTATTGCAGAGTTTAAAAAATACAGCAAAGGAAGAGTCCTTTCATCTGTTAATGTAAACAAAAGCACACTATTGTAACTAGAAATTAGCAAAGTAATTCCATTTACATTATCATAGTCTAAGATCCAGCAGCAAAAAAAAATCTTATGGATCGAGTTTTTAGGGGGAATATATTATATATTTTTGCCGGGTTGCCTATCAAAATGTGGCCGCTAGTATTTTCAAATTGTGATAACTTATGAACCGTGAGTTGCACGAAGAAAAGTGCCAAAATCGTTTTTAATGAATAGTCATACGTTCGACAAGTAATTTTTATTATATGTAAAGAAATTTACCATTTAGGAGTTATTTATTATTACGTTTATTGTTTATTGCGTACAAAAATCGTTTTTTAATAAATAATTCTTAAACGGTAAATAGGCAACAGGGCAAAAATATATTCCATTCAAAAATATACGTAAAAATTAGATTTTAACTAAAAACTCGATCCATCCTTTTTTTTTGCTGCCGGATCTCGTACTATAAGGCATGTTTTCAGTTCCAGTTTGATAGGAATGGAATCAATGTTAAGGTACTCTGCGTTTCGATACTGAACACCACATCGGAATACGTTTCAGTGCACCGAATTAAATTAGTAGCCTTTTTATTTATTTCAATAAAATTCCGTTTCTATTTTGTTTTCCGAAACGCAGAGCACCTTGACATTGATTCCATGCCGATTTCGATCGGATCAGAAATAATTTAGCATTTACCTTCCGTAAGTTGACAAATTTCAATTAATTGTACTTGTAGTCTTTGCTTTTTAACACATCTTCCTCCTGATAGTGTTTGAGAAGCAAAGTGTTCACTTTTGCATTAACTGAAAACAATGCAATCAAAAAAAAAAAAAAAAAAACTTGAAATTCACAGCGAATGACTGCAAATTTCAAAACAGTTGTTGAACATTTTACATTAAATTGTAAATTTTTTTACAAATCATTGTACTTAATACAGGAAATTGTTGCAAATTTCACCATTTTTCTAAGTAAATTTTACAAATAGCAACATCGATAATTTTAACAAATTTCTGGCAGAAATTATTGCATTTGCTGTAAAACTAACAATTAATTGTGAATTCGATTTAACTTACTTTTAAATTAGCAAATCCACAGAGTATTGTAAGATCCACAACAAAACGCTGTTAAAACTACCGCAGTAATGATAAATAAAGTGTGAAAAGTCCATTGCAGAGTCGTGTGCGCATAAAAAGTTATTAAGGCTCAAAGGTCGCTAAAATCAGTTTTTTGCAAATATCTCGCTAATGCTAACTAATGCGAGCTAAATCACAGCAGCAAGCTGCTGAAAACCTGTATTCAGCTCGACCACAGCAGCAACTAGCTGCTGCTCAACATATGTTTGCAGCTCAACCACAGCAGGCACAGGCTGCTGGGCATGCATTTGCGGCTCAACAGCAACTACTTGCTGCTCAAAATGTTCATGCACTTAAGCAGGGTAGCTATTAGCAGATGTTAAATGTGATCAAGCACCTCTAAAAAATCTCATCAATTTAATGGAAATAATTGACTTAGATGGAGAGGAAATTGATCAAGAGATGGATAGAAATTTAAATGAATTCAGCAAATAATGTGTAATTAATTTTTTCTGTTTTTTCCTATTTATTTGGTTTTTATCTTTTATTTTAACTGTAAAATTTTTTTATACCTGTTGTACTTTTTATTTATTACAGATTCATTATCACATCTCCAATTTTCGATACAACCTGTTATTTTGGATACACCGTCTTTTGGATTTTAACCACTAATTCATATTCTACCTGATATTTTAGATACTTCCTGATCAATTGGATGCGACCTAATTTTTTGAATACAACCTGCAATCTATTTTTTTGGATACAACCTGGCGATATGATGGGCTTCTTTCTAAACGTCAGTTGCTTTGGGTTGAAACAGCATTTTCATAAAAAAAATCTCGCATAGTTTTAGAAGCTCATTGCACTTAAGTCAAAAAATTTCTAAAATTATGCAATATTTTGTGCATGAAAATGCTGTTGCAATACAAAGCAACTGACGTTTAGGAAGACGGCCAATCATTTATGTTCAGTCAACCTAAATATACAATCAAAAAAAAAAAAAAAAAAAAATTGCTATCAGCATCTTTTTTATGATTTCCACAATTTAGATTTTTTTTTTTGTAATTTTATTGTAATGAAACCAAATTTTTATTTATTTATTTTAAAACAAGATCCTTAAGCTACAAGACACATTAATAAGAAGTTCATATTACAAAATTAAAATAAAACTAGTATTGATAATCATTGTGAAATTAAGTAAATTGCAATTAAGTAAATTTAAAAGTAAAATTATGTTAAAATAATAAAAATAATTTATCCTAAGCCAGTTGTCAAGGGAGACATAGTGAAAGGAACGATAAAAGCCTGTTGGGCGAACAAGCAAAAAGAATAGTAATAATGTTTAAATTATTGCAAGCTGCCGAAATACAGCATGAGATTAGTTTTAAATTGCACTGTGTTACGTAAACCAAGTAAATGAGCTGGCAAAGCGTTCCAGAGACGAATTGCGTAGATGTAAGACTGGCGGTCAGAATTTAAAGTTTTGTGCTGTATTTGTACAATTTTATTCAAACGAGCAGATCGAAGAAACTTAACACGCGAGTAGAGATAGGTTGGTTCTTTTGTGAAAATAATTTTGTGCAGCATTAGTAAGGTTTTCATTTTCAAAAAAGTTTCAAAAGTGATACCGAAGATTTCTATAGAGTACACTGAGATGTGCTCATAGCGCTTTATCCCATATACATACCTAGCTATGTTATTGAAAACTACATTTAGTTTATGTTTGCAAATGCTATCACAGTTTGCGAATAATTCACATCCATATGTCAATTTTGGGATAAGGTAACTTTTGGCTAATGTCAGCCGTATTTTAAGCGGCATGAAATATTGTGTAGTCCACAGAGCTCGTAACTTCCCGTACACTTTCCCAATCGCTTTAGAAATGTGGTCATTCCACGTCAAAAAACCATTGAAAGTTATACCAAAATACTTAGCTGTTTTGACAATTTCAAGTTCACAGCTGTTTAAAAGTATTTTAGGTAGAGCTTTTTGGTCGAGTGGTTTTTTGTAAGTCCACAGGCATTTCGATCTGCTAGGGTTTAGGCAGAGGTCGTTGGCTTCTGCCCAGGCTTGAATGCAATCTAGGTCTTCATTGACATTAAGAGCACATGAGCCAATTGAATTTATATTGCTAGTTGCATAAACTTGAACGTCGTCCGCGTATATGTGGATTTGACAATTTTGTATGACACTTGGAAGATCATTGATGTACATTATGAAAATCAGAGGTCCTAGCACTAAACCTTGAGGAACACCTCTTTGTATGTACTTTAAGTAGTTGAGAAGTAAAACCATTGGCACTTACAGTCAAAATAAACAAAAATGGAACCCTGACCTTGCCTTGCTATCTGTCAAAAGACTATAAAATTTTGACATTTTCGCAGATTAAGAAGAAGCAGCATTTGTTATCGCTGCAACCAAGGTAATTCATGAGTTTTACCCATGATGGAATTACCCTGGTTGCAGCGATAACAAATGCTGCTTCTTCTTAAACTGCGAAAATGTTAAAATTTTATAGTCTTTTGACAGATAGCAAGGCAAGATCAGGGTTCCATTTTTGTTTATTTTGACGATTTGCCATAACCATTGTTATTGAACCATGGTTTTACCTAAACTTGGACTGTGCAAACTTGACTTTTGCATTTTGTCGTTGATCAATTCCGGAAAATATGCAAAAGAAAAAACAATTCAGATGAAAATAAAATAAAAATTGAGTATACTGAAAACTGTACAGACTTGCCTTGTTTCTTTATTTACGCATTTAAGTAGCTCTAATATAAAATATTTCTGGTTTCTGGTTGTGTAATTTCTGCCTTTAGAACAAACTTCCATGTCACAACGTTGAAAATAATAGGACTCCACTTCTACCTCTGTACCTAATATTTGTTGAAAATTGAAAGCAAAAGTTGCTCATTATCTTGTGTAGTTCATTTGATGAAGCCGCAAAGAGCATATCCTCTAGTATTTGTCCACAGACAGCTGTATTAGCTTTCGATAAATATAAAGCAGCAGAATTAAAAATCGTAATGTTTTTGGTCAAAAACAATTTACCTTTTACTTTATTCGATAGTTGATCTTGTTAAATCGTTGTACAATGAATCCAAAATATGTCAAAAAATAAAATGTGGTAAGACTAAATATACAGAAACCATTTGCACACTGCTTTCTGAGGAGGGTGTGAAATGTATTATTAATAAATTAAAAGTGCAACATTTTTCACTAATTATTGATGAAAAAACCGACGTAGGTTGCAAAAAAGCCTTAACTTTGATTGCTAGATACTATGATTTTGATAAAAATATATAATTTTCTTGCACTCATTGAATTAGAAAGCAGTACTGTAAAGTCGGTTTTTTAATGCGATAAAGATATTCTTTGACGAACACAAAATAACATTTCAAAACTGAATTGGATTTGCAGCTGATAATGCCAATGCAATGATGGGACCCTATGATGGGGTACAGGCTATGATGAAGGAACAAAATCCATATGTATACACCCTTGGGTGTACGTGCAACTCACTTCATTTGTGCTCTAATGCAGCTGCAAAGAAATTACCCGCTGAATGTGAAAAACTAGCTCGCAATATATACTTTTTTTTTACACACAGTTCAAAAAGACAACTAAAATTCAAAGAGTTTCAAGAAAGTTTTATGGCCCCTGTACACAAAATTCTCAAGACATCAACAACTAGATGGTTATCTTTAGAAGGCGTGGTAAATCGAATTTTAGAACAGTGGAAACCACTTCAGTATTATTTCCTTCTCAACAAATTCAATAATGATTCGGATTTGGCGATTAATATTTCCAAAAATTTAAATTCAATTAACAAAGTACATATATTTTCTTTTCCTATCGTACATACTGAAGTTGACAAATAATTTGAACAAAGAGTTTCAGAGCGAAAATCCAAAAATTTTCAAACTACTGCCTGCCATCAAAGGCTATTTACTAGATATACATACTACACAATTTCGTCAAAAAAGAATTTATTGACGAAAACAATCTAAACAAATTGGATATCGAAAAAGCTAAATATATATTTATTGACGACAAAGATATTTATGTTGGGCCTAAGGCACAGTTAGCTATGAATGAATTTTCAAAAGTGGATATTATATCAATTAAAAAAAACTGCAAAGAATACTATACAAAACTTGTTTCGAAAATAATAATAAAACGATTTGACTTTGCTGATGAAACTTTAACTGAGCTACAAAAATTAAATCCTCAAAGCCTGGGAGAGAGTATGGTTCCTCTGTTTAATTTGTTTCCAAATATTTGTGGTGACTAAATTGAAGAAATCGAAGTGGAGTGGCGCCGGGTTATCCACCAAAAAAATGTTCCTACCGTTAGTAGTAGAAATATTGAAAGCTTTTGGGGAGCTATATTTCAAGAAAAAAATTCTTTGGGCGAATTTTTATATCCAAATTTAAAACGTTTTATTGGATCACTGCTTAGTTTGCCACACAGCAGCGCATCAGCTGAAAGAATTTTTTCAGACCTAAACAACATAAAAACAAAGAATCGAAATTGCTTAAAAATAAGCACTGTATATGCTTTATTAATAGTGAAACAAACGGTAAAGAACTGCTCCCTAAAAGAATGGTATCCATCTAAAGAGCTGCTTAACAAATATAAAAAATGTTAATTTTATTTTCTAGTTTTGCTACTTTCTTTATTTTATAAAATTAGCTATACAGTGAGCAAAAAAAGTATAGGAACGCAATGCTTTTGTAACAAAACTCATTCAAATTTGTCTTTATTTAAATTAAAATTAATACGAATTGATATAACTATGGCTATGCATATATCAAGGAACATAAAAGTCTTTTTCAGATTCTAATTTAATAAAAAACAAAAGGATAAGAATCAAAAAACAAACAAGGAATCAATTTACAACGACAAAAAAGTTTAGGAACACTTTGATATATTTCAAATTAGTACTTCGTTGGACCTCCTTTTGCTGCGATTACTGCCTGCAGGCGGCGATGCATGCTTTGGACTAAAACTTGAGTGTCCTTTTTGGTGATTTTCTCCCACTCATTCATCAAAATTTCTTTAAGGGATGTCTTGGACGTAATATGGTGTTTGCGAATCCTTTTGTCCAGCAAATTCCACACATGCTCAATAGGATTGATGCCTGGGGATTGTGGAGGTGTATGTAATTGCTTACAATTGTAAAGCAGCCACTCTTTGACCAGATAAGAAGTGTGTTTAGGATCATTATCCTGTTGAAAACGAAAGGTTTTCTTATCTAACCCAAGCTGGGACGCACTCTGCTGAAGATTCTCTTTCAAAACCTTCAAATATAAATGTTTATCCATTTTTGTGTCAATAAACACAAGTTTTCCAACTCCTGCTGTGGCCATACACCCCCACACCATGACGTTTCCACCTCCGTGCTTCACAGTTGGAGTTAAATTTTTTAATTTCAAATTTTCCACACCTTTTGAGACCCATCGGAACCAAAAATGTTAAATTTCGACTCGTCACTCCATAGTATATTGTCCCAGAATGAATCGGGCTCGTCAATATATTTTCTCGCGAACGCCAGCCTCTTTTCTCGGTTTACTTATGAAATAAATGGCTTTTTACGTGGTGTTCGTGCTTTATACCCATTCCTATGGAGCACATTTCTTATTGTTTGCGGATGCACATTAGTCCCTGAGTTTCGCAGCACTTCCTCCTGTATTTTTGGCGCCGATTTCTTAGGATTCCGTTTTATTTCGCCCAGGATTTGGCGTTCTTCTCGAGGTGTTAGTTTTTTTGGGCGACCTGAACGTGCCTTAACATGCAAAGTTGCAGAGTTTCCGTAGGATCTTATAATGTTATGAATGCTGGAAGGAGCCCGATGGAGTATTCTACCAATTTCACGGATACCATTTCCCTCTAAGTAACGTTCCAAAATAATTTTTCGCACTTCAAAAGGAATTTCACTGCCTCGACCCATTTTCTAACTTATTTGAAAACGCTTTACAACAAGAATGAATTTCTTATGACATGAAACGCAAATATAGAGATGTCGACAAAAAGCAAATATGCGATTACCGTAAGGTTCTCTAGAAAAACGAAAATAAAACTACATAGGAATACCTGTTCCTAAACTTTTTTGGCGTGAATTTTGGTGTCTTACTTGAACTTTTGTGAATTTTATTCCCGAAAGATGCAAAATACGTTATTTTGCATTATATTTAAGTAAAACAGACATATTTCACATAGCCTTAACAAATATTACCGATTCAGGTATGTATAAAGGGAAACTTAAAGCTTTCAATATTTAAGAACTGAGTGTTCCTAAACTTTTTTTGCCCACTGTATATGTAAATAAATTAATTTAAACCAAAATAAACTATTTGTAAAACGTAAAGCTATTGTGGTTGCTATTTTTGTAAAACCCATATTTCAGCAATGTTCGTTTTCGAAATATATTTAGAATTATGGGCACCGAATTTTTTATTTATTTAGAAAGCGCTGATTGACACCTCTCGCCATAGCCAAAATTCTTAGAAAACATGGCCTACTATGAATGATACGATGTACAAATATAGAAATTTCAATTACGAATTTTTTTAAAGCAAGCTACGTTGAAATTTGTAATAAATAAATTGAATTAAAATTTTTTATTTTATGCTACATAAACTTTTTTTTTTTCCTTCGAACCTCTTTGTGGCGCGGCACACAGGTGCCAATCGAAGTAAAAGCTGGCCAAAAATGTAATTTTCCACGTAAACTTTTGAAAATCAGTTTTTAGGCTCTAGGGGTAGTGAGTGCAACTTTTGAACAAAAATAAGTTGAGTTCGGACAAGGGGGCGTGGCACCTCCCATATAAGCAAAAGTTTAAAAATGCTATACTGAAAGCGTTTTTTGAGATAGTCCAACCGAATTTCACAGAAACACTAAAGATGATAAAAGCAAGCTCTCAACACAAAATGGGTGAAATCGGGCAAGGCGGCGTGGAACCTCCCATATAAGCAAAAGTTTCAAAATGCTATACTAAAAGCGTTTTTTAGGATAAGCCGTCTAAATTTCACTCAGATACTAAAAATATTAAATACAAGCTTTTGAGTGAAAAGTACGCAATTTCGCACAGGAGGGCGTGGCACCTCCCATATAAGCAAGTTTAAAAATGCTATACTAAAAGCGTTTTTTGAGGTAAGCCGTCCAAATTTCACTGAGATACTAAGAATATTAAATGAAAGCTTTGAGCAAAAGCTATGCGAACTAGGACAAGAGGGCGTGGCACCTCCCATATATATAAAAAATTCAAAATGCAATACAGCCATTACAAGCCTAGCGTAACAAGATCTGCTACACCCCTTCCGATTTGGCTGAAATTTCGTACATGGTTTTGTTTCATGCCTAGTCTTCAAGAAAGTGGAAAAAAAAAAATTTGCGATTTTTTTCGTGGCTTGTGAAAAGGTGCAAAGTGTGACAAAATCTGTAAATTGTGACAAACTCTCCTCAAATAATTGAGGAGTGGCCGTACCAAAGGGGCTAAGTACCATTTCGAGGCAGAAGTAATGTCATACTTTTTATGTGCTTTATAGTCGGTTATTTGACTGCTATAGTTTTTTCAACATAATGACATGAATTTCACATAATCAAGTAAATTTTTAGTCAAAATAGAAAACAATTTTATTAACTTCTAAAAAAATGTCACTCGTTTCATATAATGACACTACTTTTGCCTCGAAATGGTACTTAGGCCCTTTGGTACGGCCACTCCTCAATTGTCAATAACTTAGACATTTCTTAACCGATTTTCACGTTCAGACCACTCCTGAAAAGGTATTAAATTAGGCTATAAGCTCTAGATAAAATTTTTGTATTTGGTAAAAAGTACTAAATTTACTACTATTTTAGTACTAAACTACAAAAAACGTATCCATGTTCACCTTTTTTACCTTCCAAAATATATTTTTTGGAAAGAAAAAGAAAAATTCTTTCATATGTCGAAATTTCAAGAAGGTATCTTTCAAACTACGGCTGCAATTTCATTAAGAGAATCTCTCACTGTGAGCAAGCATAGGATGCAAAGTAGCAAAAAGTAGCACCCAATTTTTTCATCAATTATAGAAAAATCATTTGACAAAAAGACCCCGTTGTCGCCAGAGTGGAACCTGGTGGAACTTTTTTTGTAGCTCTATGACTCTCCAATTTGTATCTCTCGCAGCTAACCTTACATCATGTATTCAAAAAACCACTAATGTTTTCTAATTTAGTATCGATTATCATTATTTACGTACCGCGGTGGTGTCCTCCTTACTATCCAATGACGTTTTTAACATTTTTTTGTTTTGGAAACTAATAACAACGCATACAATATTACTCTTGCAAAGAAGAAAAATAATCTGTGCTAGGAACTACGACTTTGCGTTAAGGTACAAGAGAGCCAAGTTAATATTACGTAATATTTCAAACGCCAAATCATGCGCTGGTGTTCTCTTTACAAAACTTGGCTGAAAAATAATCGAAATCCCAAGTCGATTTCACGATTTTTGGCCAGCTTTTACTTCGATTGGCACCTGTGTGCGCGGGCCCCTAGGCTATAGCTACGGTGACCATTTATTTGAAATTGAAATACAGAACACAAAAAAACAAAACAAAGGAATACATTTTTATTACTTGATAACAATTTCTGTTTATTTTTTATCGTATTTCTATGTAGTATGGGGCTAGTTTTCCCATGACCAAAGGTCTACCGGAAACGTATTCTACGAAAAATTCTTAGAAAATTTTCCCAATAAACTATGGGCATCAACATCGAGCTCCCGCTTTTTCTCGAGAAATTTTTTCTACGAAATTTTGAACTAAAACAATAACTCCTTCAAAAAAAAAAAAGAAAAAAAAAACACTATTTTATCATATAAAAAAGCATATGTATGTTTATCAATCATCAGTTTTGTCAGCTTACTGAATCTGCTTTTATCATGAACGATTTTTAATATTCAGGCTGAGTTTTGACCAGGTTTTTGCTGAAAACTGGTCAATAATTCTGAAAACATTTGTTGAAATAAGACTTTCTGATCAGAAGAACTAGTGGCAGCAAATTTTTTAATTGAAATAGCCAATATAAAAACTAGTAAGAGTGTTACCTTTGGCCTGGCCAAACATTAAATACCCTACACAGCAGTATTTTGAAAATTTTGCTAATATGGGAGGTGCCACGCCCTCCGAATTCACCCAGTTTTTTCTCAGAGCTTGCATTTATAGTTCTTAGTATTAAAGTGAAATTTGGTTGGATTATCTAAAAAAATGTTTTCAGAATAGCGTTTTGAAGCTTTTGCTTATATGGGAGGAGCAACGCCCTCTTGTCCGATTTTGTCCAGTTTTTGCTTAAAGCTTGCTTTTTTGTTCTTTTCTACAATAATTTAAAATTGTTCACACCATTTTGCTTTAGTTTTAATTAATTATTTTTAGGTTTAGTTATTTTTATTATTTTTTTTTTAATATTTATATTAGCATTCAATTTAATATTTTTTTTTTTTTTTTTTTTTTTTAAATTTCTTAAATAACTAATGTTAATACCGCAAATTAGATTTGTTAAGTAGTTTTATTTTTTTTTTATATTTCTTAATAGTTTTTTTTAAATTAATTTTTACACCAAATAATATTCAGCCATGTTGTTAGTATAGCCTTCATAAGACATCAGTCTTTTTATACTAACATTAAATAAATAAATAAATAAATAAATAGTTTTTAGTGTCCGAGTCAAATCTAGTTCGATTATCTCAAAAAACGCTTTCTGTACAGCGTTTTGAAGCTTTTGCTTATATGAGAAGTGCCACGCCCTCTTGTCCGAATTCGACCAGTTTTTTGTCAGAGCTTGCGCTGACAATTCATAGTATTTATGTGTATTTTGGTTGCGTTGTTGAGAAAAATACTCAAAAATTTGCATTTTGAAGATATTTTTTGTATGGGCGGTAGGCGTGTCCGTTGACCGATTTCGCTCATTTTCAATCCCCCGAGCTAATTTTGACGACGAAGGCTGGTACCAAATTTCATTGAATTATCTTGCTTAGTTTTCCCAAAAAATGTATTTCCACACACAGCCGTTACCCAGCCAGCCACCCAGCCAGCCAGCCAGCCAGCCAGCCAACCAGCCAGCCAGCCAGCCAGACGGACATGCCTATATCGACTCAGGAGGTGACGCTGATCAAGAATATATATACTTTTCCATATCTGCCACGCCTCCTTCACTGCGTTACAAACGGAAGGACAAAGTGAATATACCCTGGGTGTAGGGTATAATCAAAGGTCACGAACATATTTGCAAAAAAACTGATTTTTGTGATATCTGAGGCTGAATAGCTTTTAATGCTGAGGTTATACGGATGAAAACTTTTAACATTTATTATAAATCACCTTTAATAACGATCATTTTTCAAAAAAAAAAAAACTATTCAAAATTCATTCAAGATAAAACTAAATTCAGAAAGTTGACAAAACCAATGATATTTTTTATTTGAGATGAAACAAACATAGGTGTTTGCTAAAGAAGTGGTCTCTTAATATAAAATGTAGAACAATCTTTACGTTAAAAATCGGGGCACGATATTGATTTTAGACCAAAATTTTATTAGCCGTAGATTACATTTTTGTTAGACGCTTGGTCATATTTTTGCCACCCCCCAAACAATTTGGCTCACACTTTTATGATTTTTTGGTGGAAATCGCTCCACAAAACAATTTTGCGAAATACAGAACACTTTCTAAAATACATAACATTTCTATGGTTAAAAAGTTCTAGAGAACAGAGGCCTCAAATATAGAACTGTTCTGTATCATACAGTACGATTGGTCACCGTAGCTATAGCCTATGCCTAAACACGACCCTGTGTAGATAATATTTTATCTTAAGATGTAAGTTTTGAATAATATTAACGTAAAATCAATTTTTTTTTTTTTTCAATAAATATTTGTGTGAACTGATTGATGAGTCCACACTAAAAATTATTGCAGTTACTTTATGCTTCATTTGCTTGGAAAATATGGTATATATCGATTTCCGAAATTACATGAAAATCGAACTTTGCTACCGACGGGAGGTTCATTAAAATTTTTTGCATCTCTGATTCAAATTTTATATTTCCGAAAATTTTTCTGCTGTATATATAGAATATATAGCATGTAACACATAAAATATTTTTTTTTATCGTAAATAACTCAAAATAATTTCTTTTTTATTTTATTTTGTTTTTGATTTTTATTTCAGGTTGTTTCTCTTGGTGCTATACTCTATATGGCTGATGCGTTGGATTCATATTTTTATCCATACTTAGTCCAGCTAAAATAGAACATTTGGCACTCATCTCCAATTACATCTTGTATTTTCAATTCTTTGTTTAATACAGATCTAAAAGTCGCATCAATATTTCAATTCAAAAACCAAAAAAAACATTTTTTGATGGGTGTTGTAGTTCCGAGATTTTCTACGTAAACTGCGCTTGGCTCAGTATATAGTAATAATGGAGCTAGCCTATTAAAATTTGGTACAGATGTTTTTTACATTAAAATAACAAAAATCTGTGAATATGAACAAAATCCGCCGACGGACACGCCTACCTCCCATACAAAGTTGGGGCATGGTCCGAATTTTTTTTCAAATTGGGTATCAATTTTCAATAACTTGACCCCGCTAATTTTAAAAATGTTAAAAATTTTGCGCTATCTTTTATAGTTTCTAAGTTATGAGGAATAAACGAAAATCTACTTTATAAAAACTAGATTTTGTTTGTTTGTGTATTTGTTTCTTATTAACTCTGAAACTAAGTAACCGATTTTAAAGAAGTGGCTAAAGTCAAGCGTTGCTCCCAGAACCCAATTCGGTTTAAACCAAGCTTTTCTTGTTAAAGGTATAATTTTTACAAAAAATGTTTAATCAAAAAGTGTCGCTCGGACTTGGTTTTGGAGATATGGTCATCGGAAGATCGGGATATAGCTTTTATAAAAACCGATATAAGTTCTGAATCCCTTGATGGATTTCAAAAATATTGATGTTATATGAAAGATATTTTAATTGGCTACAAAACAATTCTGAAAATGTTTTAAATCCAAGCTATGGTTTTCAAGATATGGTGATTTTGTGAAAATTTTGACCAGTTTTTTTTTTAAAAAACTATTATAAATTAAAAAAATACCTTAATAACCTATAGCTGTGGTTACAAAATATGGTAGCCTTATCTATTTTCCTTCATAAGGTATTCGATTTAAAGCTGAATTTGCATCATTAGGGCATTTTTTATAGCAAAACAAAAATTAATCAAAAGGAATTTTTATGAAACTTAGCAAATATTACAACAACAACACCACCACTAACAAAAACAGCGCTAACAAAAACAACAACACCACAACCACTAACAACACCAACAATGTCTCAGAGAGACCATCCTATTGGGAGGCCAGGAATAGCAACCTTGACGACAATATCTGGCCTGGCGTTCGAGTCGTTACAATTACAACAACGACATCACCACTAACAAATACAATGACACCACTATCCACAACAATAACAACAACAACACCAACAATACAACCAACAACAACACTCACAAAACAAAAAACACAACACTAACAACAACAACAAGAACAACACAATATCACTAACAAAACAACAACACTACTAACAACAACAACATCAATAACACTAACAAAACAACAACACTACTAACAACAACAACATCAATAACACTAACAAAACAACAAAACTACTACTAACAACAACAACATCACTATCAACCACAACAAAATGAAAATGTTTATTCAAAAATGTTTGGTTTACTACTACTTTTTATTACAAAAGAGAAAAATTGTTATTAAAAATTTCGCGCGAAATTTTTAATAACAATTTTTCGCCTGCGGCGCTTTCTTTTTTATAAATTTTTGCAAATCATTCAGTCAGGTTATATAACTGATTACAAAAAGAAGGTCTAAGCCCCCTAACGGTGAACCACTCAATTTCTTTTAAAGATCCAGTTACTAATGACCACACAAATACGATTGAGAGTCTGTGGCGATTTGTCAAAAACGCTTTGCATGTATTTAAAAGAATAAAATGATTTTACGAAGGATATATTGCAAAATTCATGTTCCTTAAAAAGTGAAAAGCAGAGGGAGTTGAGCCAATGGAGGATTTTTTTAAATATGAGGAAGAATAGCATAGTCGTTTCCTATGAAGAAGAGAACGATGATGATGATAATGTTGTAGATGAAGACATCTTATAAAAAAATACAAATTTTAATTCTTCTATTTTTTTTTTGGATAAACCTTACAAATATAGGAAATCAGATGCAAATGGCATAGTTAACAAAAGTAAATAGATTGGCCTTTCATATTTTGTTACTAAAATTATGGATTGATGAGACGTTTTTTGGAAAAAAACAGTGTTTTTTTAAAAAAACCTGGTCAAAATGATCTTAAAAACGCCATATATCGAAACCGAAAACTCGGATTTAAGATTTTTGTACATTAATTTGGTAGCTAGTTATAATACCTTTCATATGACACCAAAATTTTTAATATCCATCAAGGGACTCAGAACTTATACTTGTTTTCATAAAAGCTATATCCCGATCTTCCGATTGCTATATCTCCGAAACCAGATCTGAGCGACACTTTTTGTTTTTGCTGTTGTTGTTGTAATTAATTTCCAAAGCCATATTTTGGCAAAAAAAAAAAATTTGGCTTTGGGAGCAACGCTTGACTTGTTCCAAAGAAGTTTTTATATTATGCTAGTACAAAAAAAGGCTAAGCTATATACGAAAAAAGTGGGCGGTACCACGCCCCCCAAAAATTGACTAATCATATCACCGAAAATCTTTGACGCAGATAAATGAGAATTGGTAAATGTGTAAAAATCATCAGGACAAATTATGTTCACCGGACAAATGGGCGGTACCACGCCTTCAAAAAAAAAAATTCATCATATTTCTGAAAATATTTGACGAAGATAGATATTATTTGGTACCTATGAAAAGAACATCAGAACAAATAATCCGCACTAGAAAAATGGGCAGTGCCACGCCTACCAAAAAATTAACTTATCAATATTTCCAAAAATCTTTAATGCAGATTGATGATGTTTAGCAAATATGTTAAAGATATTATGACAAATAATGTCCACTAAAAAAGTAGGCATTGTCACGCCCTTTAAACATTTTATTTATTATTTTCATAAAAACTATCAGAAAAAATAGTCCGCACTAGAAACTTTTTCATTGCAATTCTTTTGGCTCAAATTGGCGATCAAATCAAAAAACGAGGACACAATCAAGTCGAAACTAATGTATACAATAATAGAAAAAGGAAAATATTAAGTTATTTCATCGTTTTAAATTTATTTTAATCAGTTTTTTCATTTAATTGGAACAGCTCTTGAGCTTCTGTTGATAACTCTTTTTATTTTTTATCACGTTTTACTCGGATTCGGCTTATAATCGGATCAGAAGAGATCAGCATGTAATAAAAACGTCTTCGTTGTTTGCTACTCTAGAGCACAACCTGCTGTTGTGTAACCTAGCGCTTTTAAAAACTTTGTTTGATGCTTCCTGAGCTTCTTCGGAAAGACTACCAATTGGTATTTGAAGTGCTTGTATGATTTCGCTTCCGTGAATTAAAACTTTATGCACAGAAGGGGGCATATTAAACCAATTATAGTGTTTTTTGTATAGCCTTTAAGTTTTCTGGGTATAATTATTGAAGCTTACGGGATTTATAAAAAAAATTCGTTTAAGCATACTCACCCACATATTAAAAAAAATTACGTTAATCCAGAAATGCATTTTTTTTTATTTTTGTTGTTTTGAACAGATAATGATTTACATTAGGCAAAATGCATAGGTAAAAAAACATAGTCATAGAAATTTTTCGGTTTTGGCTTTTTTTGGTTTCATTTTCTACTGTAGGGGAGATGTGTGTACCTTGGTCCAAGTGTACCTCGGTCCGAGTGCCGTTTGCCACTCAACAGCTGCACGTGTACGATAATATTCTTCTATGGGATTTTCCACTCTTACCGGTGACTCATATTAGTTGACTTCAGCCCGTCAAGCTGTATGCGTGTATAAAAAGCGACGGAAAAAGTGTTTTTTGAGTGTAAAAATTTGTTTTTGGAGTAAACTACGAAACGTTTTTTGAGAAACTTACTTGAAATATTTCAGTTTTACAACATCAGGAAGGAAGTTTAGTTATTGTTTTAAGCTTTTAGTGTGTTTTAGATGTATTTTCATTAATAAATGTTATGGGTGTTGACAGTTTTTAAAACATGCTGTGTGTGTGTACCTTGGACCTATGCTTATTGACCAGGAAGCCTTTTTCGACGGGCAACCATTAAGCCATAATCGCCACTCAATATAATAGTATTATTATTATTTACGGGATTAATGTATTTATCTGCAATCATTTTTGTTTAATTAATTGTTTCTAACTAAATGCACTTTTTTGTGTTATAATTTTTGTTTATGAAAATTTTTTTTTTTTTATTGAAACAAAATTTTACTTTTGATTACATAATAAATGGTTCTATCATAATTTATTACCTAAATACAATGTATTATCTTTTATTTTTAATAGTCCAAGGTACACTTGCATGGTGTACCTTGGACCGTTGGAGATTGCAACAAAAAAAGTAATATTTCTATTCAATGGTAAGACATAGAAATATCATTTTCACGTCATTTGATGCTGCAAGCATTGTAGAAATATAAATTAATTAAAACACTAAAGAAACTTTTTTGGAAAATCAGGCACATTGAAAAAACTGAAAAGCGGACCAAGGTACACACATCTCCCCTACCATATTAAAAATAAGCAATTTTTTTTTTTTTTTTTTTAAACAATTATGTATTAGAAAAAAAAAAATATTATTGTTTTTACTATTTGTAAAAATTTGACTGGGAAACCTTTCGTGTGGATTGCAATGCATTGTGTGATAGATGCGTACGTTAGCCAGCAGCACCACAACCAATATTATAACGAAGTTGACTGAAAGTCAATTTGATTTTTTATGACCTACCAAATTATCCAACAACAAACAAAGGTTACCAAAAAAAATAAAAAATTTAGTTTATAATTCGTCGGGTTAAAACTACAACTAGACATCTACATTTTTCATGTTTTGAGAAAAAAGCGTTTTAAGTTTTTTGAAATTCGTTTTTTGTATGGAATTTTGAAGTTTTCTGCTTTTTATTCTTTATATAAAATTAGATGGGGACGACATTTTAAAAAACCGACTAGACTGGGCCATAGAGCCGTTTTTCCTTTGTTTCTGTATACTTAACTCAAAACATCAATATATGTAGATGTCTCGTTGTAGTTTTAACCCGACGAATTGAAGTATTGAGTCGGAATTTTTGTACGATTTCAGATAGAAATCATCATTTATTACTAAATTCAATATGCTCTTGGTTTATTTTAAGAAAGGGTGAGTCCCAAGGGGGACTAAAAAAATTTTTGTTTTTGGAATTTAAGCAACCTGTAAGCTTAAAATTGATAAATATATTGTAAAACGTTGCAGAATGTAAAGAAATAAAAATATTTTTTTTTCTCAAAAACTGCTACAGGAAAAAATTTATAGGAAAAAAAGTTATCAAAAAAGGCAGTAGGGACTTTGCATTTCGATTAAGCATACTTGGCCACATATTATATTGGAAAATAATGAAATACAGAAAATGTATTTTTTTAATGTCAAAGTTTGAAATTTTTCCATTTTTACCATTTTTTTTTTTTTTAAATATTTGAAAAATCACTATAATTCACATAAAATCGACAAAAAAAAAAAAAAAAAAAAATATTTTTAACAAAGTAGGAACAATATATGTACTTTCTAACGATACGCTACATTAGCGGATCGGGCTTAAAACAAATTAACTAGAGAGTTTATCCAGCAGTTTCTAATGTTAAAAGTTCTGTAGAGCATTTTTTCTGTTTAAAGTCCAACTTTGGGCTCACTGTGTTGCTAAACCAACACACAATTTTAAACTTTTATTGTTTTTTTTTTCCGTCCCTAAGCATTATCTGACGATTGGCGTAAAAATTTTTTAAATCCATAGCACTTTCAAATTTTACCTATTTATGGCCACAATCTCCCATTGTGCTCTGATTAACGGAATCGCCAATAATTAATTTTAGATACAATTTATACTTCAAAAATAACCGTTTTTAATTTATAAAAATCGTTTGTAGCTTTTTATTCTTTGAACTTCAAACGAAAGGAAAATCACTACAACAAACAACTGCAAACAGTTGCAAATAAAACTGCGTTTTCAGTTTCATCGTTTCGAAAAGTGGATATCTCGAAAACGGTTGGCCCAAAATGGAAATGTGTGGCTAATTTGCCGCCACTTAAACCTTACCTAAGGTACTTAGTTGGTACAGAAGCAGTATTTTTTCCGTTCTTTTTTTGGTCTCTTTGGTATAGACACCAAGCGAAAGGTCCCGATCAGAACATGTTTGACCGTGCACCAGGCCGTCAAAGGTCGGATAAACGCTATTTATATGAAAATATGGAAACAACCAATCCTATCTTTGAAACTACTTGACGTAGGAGGATGAGATTCAGTAAATATATGAACAATACTTGCGTAAATAGCATTCCATTAAAAATGAGCAGCGCTACGCCACCTCCAACCGAAATTTGTCGTATCTCTGAAAATGGTTGACTCAGGTAAATGAGATTTGGTACATATCTAATTGGCCCTGGAAAAATTTTTGTAATAAAAATTGACACAGGTGGCTGGAAATTTTATTCGCTTGGAATTGATTGTTATAATGATTGTAATAGTTGATCCCTTTTCTTGCGTTTTTTTTTTTGTGAGTTGCTGCTTTGGTTCGCCAGTAGGCAGGATCACCAGTTGTAGGCTTATTATTTATTGAATTTAAGTTGTAGTTTTATTATTTATTCAATTTATTGTTGTATTTTTGATTTGTATATTTTTATATGATTTTATTTTAATAAGATTTTAGTTTGAATGCAATTTTCATTCTGACAGAATTTAGATTTTAAAAACAGGAAACTTAAAAATTATAAACTTTTTTAAAAACACTTGAGAGTGCATTGAGAGAGCATTTTGTATGCTAAAGCAAATAGTTTCAAAGATATGACAAATTTTTTTTTAGAATGTCGGGGCGCGGCCCCGCCCATTTTTATTGAACATTTTTTTTCCAGTGCCAATTAGATATGTACCAAATTACATTAACCTGTGTCAAATAACGAAAAAAAAAGGATCTGATCTCAGACTTGGTTTAAGCTCGTTGAAAAGCTAAAGAGCGTAAGGATTTAGTCTCAGATTTGACCTAATTATTTTAGATTTATCAAGCGCTTAAAGAGGATAAGGATTTGGTCCCAGATTTGACCTAATTATGCTAGGTACCAAAAACGTAAAAAGTATAAGGATTTGATTCTTACTAGATTTATCGAAAGGCTAAAGAAAATAAGAACTTGGTTTTAGAAAAAAAATATATGTAAGTGTAAATATGAATTACTTTAAAATGTATGCAAATACTTATATGTAAATATAAATATAAATAAATGAAATGGACGTTCCAATGTTTAGATCATATTTCTTCATAACCATGTGAAAAAATAATATATTTTTAATATGGAATAGATCCGCCATGGTGTTAAGATATGGTTTACAGATGGGACTAAATATCTGATCGTAAAAAATTGAGATAATTTATTATGATTTTCGATGTTAGACTTAATATTCCTATGCTCTAGGCGATGGACCTCGGATTTAGATGAAGAGGTTAGGGGCCTTTGTAGACGTAATTGAGGAACGGCCGTACCAAAGGGCCTAACTACCATTTCGAGGCGAAAGTGGTGTCATCCCTATAAGAAAAGCGGCACAAAAGCGTAACGCCGCCGAAGTCTATAAGAATAAGAAAAGTAGAATTAAGAACGTAGTAATGTCTATGTATTGATACTACGTTTGGAGCTCGCAAAATAGTAACGTTTACGTAACATCAACGTAGTTCGCTTTGGCTTCGATAAATTGGATCCCTGACGAAGTGGTTTAAATTATAAAGATTGCATTTATTTTGAATTCGATAATAATTTATATTAAATGTTTATGATGTTCAACTATTTCATTTATATTACACTCAATTGACTGTTATCAGATTTATAAATATCCATTTCCAGTATAATGAATCTCCACCAATTTATTAACAGACCGAGTCAATGATAGTTGATCCAACTAACCCACTTTTTGTGAACCACAAGTTGATTTTCCTATTTGTTGAATGGACGGCATCAGAACCGTCGATGGTTTGCTGCCATTATATACGTATACGTGAACTTTGTGATGTCTGCATTCCAAAAACGATTAATAAAATATCAAATCAGAAAAATTTTGACAAATAAAAAAATATTGCTTGTTTACACATTCAATGTGTTAATGAAATTACAGTTCGTAAACGTTGCGCTTTAGGTACACAATTTGCGAACCGTAAATTTTTCTAAGTGGGATTATATGCAACGGGTGACATTCTGTTACAAGTTAATTAAACTGTTTTCTGTTTTAACTAAAAATTTACTTGATAGTGTGAAATTCATGTCATTATGTTGAAAAAATTATAACAGTCAAATAACCAACTATAAAAAACCATAAAAAGTATGACATTACTTTAGTCGAAATGGTACTTAGGCCCTTTGGTACGGCCACTCCTCAATTATAATTGAGCATTCATGTTCAAATTTGAACATTTTGAGACTAAATTTATTGCAATGTAAAGATAAACTTGGCCAATGTAGTAATAGGTACTTTTAATAAGATAACGATTTCAAACATATATCTTATAATATGAGATCATGGATTCAACACAACTTAATTTGCATTATTGCGTACTTTAAGGTTTTAGCGGAGCCTGTGCAGCCAAACGTCAACGTAAGTCATTTACTAGAAAAATCTTTTTAAGAAAATCAATATCAAAAATTTGCTATAAGGATTTGCTATAAGGATCTTTTCAACACATATATTGTTCGTACCTAAGTTAGAGAATATTCTAAGGAATATTCATGTAAAATGTGTCCGATATCGTGTCGGCAGGCCGTGAGTTACCACTTTTTTTATTTCGTACAAATCGAAACAGTTTGTTGTTCCTGTTGATTTTTTCGATAAAAAATCGAAATGGTCTTACTTCACTGAAATCTTAATAATTTTTTAAAATTAAATCTAATTTTGGTAAACTTGAGCTTAAAATGTTTGTTAAATACACTTATAAGCAAAAACTAGTAAGGGTGTAGCTTTTGACCTGGAAAAAAATTAATACCCTACACTGCAGTATTTTGAAAATTTTTCTCATATGGGAGGTGTCACGCCCTCTTGTCCGAGTTCATCCCGTTTTTGCTCAGAGCTTGCATTTATAGTTCTTAGTGTCTGAGTGAAATTTGGTTGGAATATCTCAAAACACGTTTTGAAGGTTTTGCTTCATTTTCAATCCAACGAGCTAACTTTGACAACGGAGGCAGTGTACCAAATTTCATTAAATTATCTTGCTAAGTTTTCCCAAAAAATGTATTTCCACACACAGCCAGCCAGACAGACAGACGGACATGGCTATGTCGACTCAGGAGGTGACGCTGATCTCTGCGTTACAAACTGTGTGTAATTTGTGTAAACTACTGCACCAAAAACCGTGTTGTAGTTGACTTTAATATGAAAAGATGTAAAAAAACTACTATAAAAATAAGCTTTGCACTGCTATAGATCTTAATTATTGGAAGCGTAATGAATTTTTCTTCAAAACAGTGTAAAGATAAATTCGATCGAATTTGGGTTTGCCGAAATGTATTCTTAAAAATGAAGCTACAACCTCAAAAATCGAAATTTTCGATTATCACAAGAATTGCCCCTATTTTTTTATGTTTTAGGTATGGGAAAGTACAAAAAAGTTATTTCAGAAATTTTGGACAAGTGGGCGTTGCACCTCCCATGCTGACGCAAATATATATTTCAGTTTAATTATATAAAAAAATAATAAAAACAATAAGCAAAGGATTTTCAAAAAAAAAAGCTATTTGAGGATTTATTTCATATCCATGTAAACAAATAACAATGTTTATATCATATACTTCATATCATCATATACTTATTATTTATACTGTTTATGTTTTATACATATTTATGTATGTATGTATGTATTCTCCTTTAACTCCTAGGAGGAGCATAGGGCCAATATGAAATCTCTCCATTTGTCACGATCCCTTGCGATGACTTTGATCTCTTGCCACGATTTTCCCGATTCTTGGATTTCCTTTTCCAACGACCTTTTCCAGTTGGTTTTGGGTCTACCACGTCCTCTACTGCCTTGTGGATTCCACTCAAGGGCCTGGCGACAAACTTCGCTGTGTGGTTTCCGGAGAGTGTGACCAATCCATCCCCATTTGCGCAGCTTGATCTCGTTTGCTATAGCCTTCTGTTTGCATATTTATACTACTTATATAATAAAATATAATTTATTTATATTAATATTAATTTCTCGGGCTATCTGCGTTTATTTTTTAGAATTTTTATTTATATAATCGAATTTTTTTTTTTTTCTGTTTATTAACATAACGTGTGCTTGTAAATATGCTACCCGGATTATAGCTCAAAGTAATTAAATTACCCAAAAACCATTTATAGTATTTAGAAAAAAAATTCGGAACTTGGATTTGAAATTTAAATTAATAGCATTTTTAGGACAATCAAATAGGTTGAAAAAAAAAAAAAAAAAATTACAATGTCAATTTTGCGCACTTAGGCACTCCTAGTGCTTAGAGTAGACATAATACTCATTTGAAAAAAAAAAGTTTAGTGAAAATATCAAGAGACCATTTGTTTTTACATACCAAAATATTTAACCAAATTTTTCATTTTTGAGACTGATTTACACTTCACTAAAATATGTTTTTTTTTTATTTTGTGTATATGGGCACGGCCACGTAAGACGAAGCTACACAACTTCTTTTTTTTCTTTAAATCTCCCACTCATTTGCCCATATTTCATAAGTTTACATCTAATGCTGTCCAAAAATACCATTTTCAAGTATATAAGTTGATTTAAGGGATGCTTTTTTCATAAAAACTTACTCTTGCTTGTGAAAAGAAAAAAAAAAAATGCCAAAAAAACAAGTCCCGAAAAGAAGGTAAAAATTTGCTTTATTTTTATTGTATCAATGCAATTTTGATTTCTGCAGAAAGAAAATTATTGAAATTAAGGATTAACATTGATATTTTGAAGGAAAACCAGTTGCTTCTGCATATTTGTTGGCGATGAATTCTACCGCAATAAAAAACATAACGTTCCCAACGAAATATTTTAAGAAGTTTCTTGTAGCGGAAGTTAGTGGGTAAAATATTAAAATGCAATCACCCTTTTCTAGTATTTTCAGTCTAGTTTCTGAATCCATTTTAAAATTGCTTAAATAAAGTATCTACCATGGTGAACATAGCCACAAAATATGTGTAACATTCCCAACATTTTTTAATCAAAAATCATAAGTTATATTTTTCTACTAAAATTTCTTCTGAATCCACGCAATGAGCTGTGTTGAAAGGGATAGAAATTCCTTGCAATAATTTAAATCAATTAATAAGAACTGTTGGATTGAAGAGGAAGTTACGGACATAAATCACGTTAATTGCTATTTTGAGATCTATCCAAGTGCATAGGATATCACAAATATTTCGTTCTTTACAGGCTTTTTGAAGCTTCCGAAACAACATAGTAATATTCTTGTTACATGTACCAAATTTCATGCATCGGGCACAAGGCCTGGTGGCCACGACTTTAAGTTTAGTTGTGTCCCATTGTCATATTCTGTATAGAGATCGGGTTAACACTGCGGAACGATGTCATCGGCGTTGTCACTTAAAGTGAAATTTCGGCCACCAGGCCTTGTGCCCGAAATTCGACCATTTCAACTTGACATCGCCGATGACATCGTTCTGTAGTGTTAACCTGATCTCTATATAGTATTCTCTGATCTCTATGTAGTATTCTCTGAGTAATCCATAAAATTGTGTTCTGTTTTTACAGAATATGACGATAGGACACAACTAAACTTATAGTCATGCTGAAATGGTCGAATTTCGGCCACCAGGCTTTGTGCCCGAAATTCGACCATTTCAGCACGACTTTAAGTTTAGTTGTGTCCCATTGTCATATTTTGTATAGAGATCGGGTTAACACTGCGGAACGAAATAAATAAATAAATACGTTTTTTTTTTTTTAGAAATCTTCTCTGCTCGCTAAAATTCATTAGAAAAAATCAAACAAAAAAAAAAAAAAAAAAAAAATTCCTAAATTTGAAAATCCCAAATGTTCGGGGTTTTCAAATGAAATGCAGACTCGTTTAACAGAATTTGCTTATAAATTAAATGAGTTAAATAGAGTCTGCATTTTAAAAATGGATAATGGAAACATAACTAAATCTAAAACGTATAAAAACCGTTTATGTTTCGGTTATTGTGACGAAGGTTCTTTAGCGTCTACGGTTTTAATTTTCATGATTGAGAGTATTGAAGGAAGCTGGGTAATTATACACAGCTTCCATTTCAATGATTCAACAGACCAAGAAAATAATGTGAAATTCGTAAGAAGAGTAATAAATTCGATTTTTATGTCTGGTTTGAATTTATACGCAATCATTGATGATAGAGCCAATGCGTGCATTATAAAAGCATTTTCAGACGGTTTAAATTTTAATTATTTTTTGTTTTAAAGTAATGAAGATAGTGAACAACAATCAAAAAAAAATTTTCATGTCAGCCGCCAAGTTTATGAATCCTAATCCAGAAATTGAACTTTTGTATAAAAATATGACATTGAAAAATGAAAAGGGGTTTAAAAAACTACCTATCATAAAGGACTTACAATGAAGTCCAAAAAACCGTCCATTAAAATTGATAAGACAAACGAAAAATACTCTTTTAATCCAACTGGCTTGTTTGATACTTTAGTAGAAATATTGGTTCAAGGATACATAAACTATCCCAATCTTCGAGAGTTTATCGACAAAAAATATAACACTATAGAGAAATCAGAATTTATTAAGTTAATTTATGAGTTTGTCAATTTTGGAAATTTGACAAAATTTTATAAAAATCGATTTAATTTGTTGTTTTCAATTGGGATCAAAGATAAAGGAACAATATCTTGTCCTACGAGAATTGACCAAATTGTCGAAATAATAATGCCAAATTTATATAGCATCGTAGAAAAGAGAAAATGTGGTAACTGTTATCAAGTTCATTCTTCGTACCAATATTATTCCACGAAAAATTTAATGAAATTATCAAAAAAAAAATTAAAGTCAGAAGAAAATTTTCACTTTAAATGTAATGAATATGAATGTGAAAATTGTAAGCATAACTTTAAGAGCAAATTTTATTTTAATAATTACATTATTCTTGATGCGCCTCACGCCAATATGGAGCTTCAGCTTAAGGACTTGCAAGTATATTTGAAAATTGATGATAAAATGTTTGTGTTAATAGGAGTAGTTGGCCGGAAAACTGGGCCGAGCGAAATTGTTCATTACATTGCTTATTGTCGGTCATTACGTAATTACTGGCAAAAAAGAGATAACTCACAAAATAGAACTTTCAGCATTACATTGACGAACAAAATTATTATAAATTGTGCTATTTATACTGTACTAAACAATTTTGAATAAAAAACCGATAAAAAAGTTATGTTAAAATTTTTTCTTTGAATAATGAAGATATTTTAGCTGTAAACTAACGACATTGGAGATACGGATAAAAAAATATAAAGTATGAAACGCTCCTCAACGGAATTCGTAAGATTTGAAACATTTGACTTTGCGATATGACGAGAGATTCCGCAATCAAAAAACTCGAAATAACACAAAATTAATTTGAAAAAAAAGCAGCGAAGCATGTGAAGGAGTTTTTCTTATACATGGCACACTCTGTTGGCTGTAATTTTAGTTTATTTCGGTTATGTTGAGTTTTTTAATTGCGGAGCTGCGAAGGCAAATGTTTCATTTCTCCGTTGAAGAGAGTTCTTTGTTTTTGAATAGAAATGAAGGAAATTACCTTAATTCCACCCAGTTTTGCTCAGTAGCAAAATAATAACTTTGCGATCGGCTTCATACCTTAAAGATTAATAGTTTTAAATAAATTTGTTTTTTAAATTAATTTGCATTTAATTCCATAAATATACAATTTCAAAATAAATGTTCCGCCGTTTAAAAATTACAAAAAACTCATTTCTGCATTAAATTATTTTTTAGGGCTATAATAAAAACGTTTTAAAAAGTTATTAAGTACTCACAAATATGTATGTATGTATTAGCACTATTTATAGCTTAATAACTTTTTAAAGTTATCGAAAGTAACTTTCTCGAAACAAACTTCCACTCCCGACTCACACATGATGTACTGTGTATTGCAAGCATTTGTGATTGACACCTCTCGCCATAGCCAAAATTCTTAGAAAACATGGCCTACTATGAATGATACGATGTAAAAATCACTGTTGCCAAAAAGTGGTAAATTTATCTAAAACGGGTAATTTTTAGCTCCCGAGGTAAAAAAGGTAATAAAAAACCAAAAGTGGTAAATTTTGCCCGCAAACTTAATTTTTATAGTTCAAATCCTTAAACAGAAGCCCTGTAAACAAACAATGACAATGCAACACTGCAATAAATCGATAAGAGCGTTTACCAATCAACGATGGCCCTTCTCTAAAAATTTTCTACGAACTGTAACTTGGTGCGAAAAATTGCTCGTCATTTTAAAACAATTCTAAATAACTTCTTATTTGTACTGAAGTTCAACAAAAGGTAAGCGCACTAATTTTAAAAGTCTCTTTTCAATAATTGTAGTTTTATTGCAGGAAAATATGTCAAATATAAGCAAAAAATACTTTTTGGACAAATGGCGCGACGACAGCAACTACAAAGGATGGATTGCCAAAGTTCCGAACGATAATATGAAAGCATTTTGTAAGGCGTGTAATGCAAAATTTAACTGTGGCAGTAGTGAAGTCGCATAGCACAACTCAGGGAAAAAACACATTGCTAACTTACGAGCTATAAAAAACACACCGAAATTGGATGCACTCGCTGGTAACAACCAAGTAAACATGACATTACAAAATAAAGTTAAGGCTGCAGAGATTTTAGTATCCTCATTTTTTGCTGAAAATAATGTCCCAATCCATTTAGTTGATAAGTTAGTACCACTTTTAAAAGAAATTGGCAAAGACTCAAAAGTTTTAAGCAATATGTCCCTTAATCGAACTAAATGCACAAAAGTTATTGAAAACATAATAGGTGTAACTGAACATAAACGGCTCGTGGAAGCACTAAAATCTAATTTATTTAGTATACTAGTCGATGAATATACTGATATAGCCAACATTAAACAGCTTTGCATTTTAGCAAGATATTATGATAAAAATAGTCTGAAAGTAAAGACTGAATTGCTACAACTCTTAGAATGCGATGGCACTGAAGGAACAGCAGACAATTTGTATAAATTATTAACTGATTACCTTAATAAGGAAGAAATACAAATAAGCAATATTATAGGCATCGCATGCGATAACGCTTCCGTAATGGTCGGTAAAAATAATTCATTTGTAAGCCGTTTTGTACAAGATTGTCCAAATTTAACTTTGTTAAATTGCATTTGCCACACTTCTAATATAATAGCAAGCAAAGCATGCAAATGTCTTCCTGGCGATCTGGAAGAATTACTAAGAGCTATATCATCTTATTTTTCCAAAAGTGTAAAAAATTTTGCAGTTTTGAGAGGGTTTCAAGAAGCTTTTAATGTTGAAACCAACAAGATTCTAAAACCTAGTAAAACTCGCTGGCTTTCATTGCATGCTTGTGTTCAGCGATTGCTTACCAATTGGCAAGTGCTTCAAAATTTTTTTGTTTTAGCAGCTTTTGCAGATAAACAAAAAAAGGCCGAATTTATATTTAAGGAAATGAACAATCCAAGTGTAAAGGCGTATTTTTTGTTCATGGAGTACGTCTTGAATTCTTTTAATAAATTAATGCATTATTTTAATAAATTTAATGCATTGTTCCAAAGTCGGTCAATTCTCATTCATCGATTATCAAGAGCTTATTCGGAAATATTACTTGAAATTGCTCACAATTTTCCAAGTCCAACCTTCAATAGTCTTTCTTTTGCAGAGCAAAAAGATGTAATAAAAAAAGATCACATCGAAAAATACATGTTGCACGAAGCATATTTGGGACCTTTATGTGAACAAGAGATTAGTTGCGCGATTCTGATGCAAATATAATAAGGGACAGTTGCCAAAAGTTCTACAAAAAGGCATTTTTGAAAATAAATAAAAAGTGACAGAAATCAAGCATATTCAGTATGAAAGCCAAAGTCGTACACCTTAACAAAATTATAATTTTTACATGAGTTCAGTAATTAGTGTACATTATTTTGTTTTTATTTGTCATGATAAGGAATTCATTGAAATGCAGTTTTTGGATCCAGAAGTTCTTTTTAACATTAATAATAGAAAAAATATAAAAAAAATATCCATACTTCCGAATAAAGTTAAAGATATTGACATTGTTAAACTTTCTATTGAGTGGAGAGAAGCAGGTGTTTGCTTTAATGACCAGGAAAGGAAAAAATTTTCTTCGATGCCAATAGATGAAATGTGGTCTGAAATTCAAAGTCTTAAAAATTTTAGCGACGAAATAAAATTTCCAAACCTTTGCAAGTTAGCTTTACACATTTTAATATTGCCGCATTCAAATGCTGAAGCTGGGCGTATATTTTCTTTAGTTATTGACGTCAAAAATAAAAAAAAATAAAATGGGAAAAGATTTACTTAATGCTATATCTATTTCACGCTCTGATTTTGTATTTAACAAAAAATTTATATATATACTTAATGCTATATGTATTTCGCGGTCGGCCACCCAAGAAAGGAAATCTGATTTTGTACTAAACGTCGATCACCTATCCAAGCATTTTACAAAAAATTTGTACTAATTTGCTTTTAAAAATATGATTTTTTTTTTTGTATTTAAATCAAAAATCAATGCAGTAAATGTTATGTTCCTTTTTTATTGTTCTAAATATGTACCTGTAAATAATACAATAAATCAAATTATTTATATTAAATCAGAAAATCTTATGTTTTATTAATTATTTTTAAAAGAGGTAATTTTTTGCCGAAAAAGGTAAATTTTGAGTAAAATGAGGTATTTTTTAAATCATTTTACTGGCAACACTGATACAAATATACAAATTTCAATAACGAATTTTTTAAAAGCAAGCTACGGTGAAATTTGTAATAAATAAATTGTATTAAAATTTTTTTTGCTACATAAAATTTTTTATTTTTTTCCTTCGAACCTCTTTGTGGTGCGGGCCCCTAGGCTATAGCCTATGTAGCCTATGCCTAAACACGGTCCTGTGTGGATCATATTTTATCTTAAGATGAGGTAAGTTTTGAATAATATTAACGTAAAATCAATTTTTTTTCAATGATAATAAAATATCCTGATGAGTCCAAGCTAAGAATTATTGCAGCTACTTTATGCTTCATTTGCTTGGAAAATATGCTATACACCTAATTCTGTTTTTACACGGTAGATTGGTTCCAGAAAAAACCGTGTAAAAAAAGACATTGATCTTATACAAAAATAGGTGATTGGTTCCTTATCTTTAAAACCTATTAAGATTAGTGAAAAATTAAAAAACCACAAAATTTGTCTATAAAAAATGTCTTTACCAAGCACGTTCACAAAATATTAACACTCAAATTTGCTTGTATGCATAAAAAGGGAATTCCCCTAAATTTGTGATATCTGCCGTAAAATTATAATAAGACGCAACTAATTTTCATAGTTTTGAGAAAATCAAAATTTTATTTTTATGCCCTATCCACAATCAATGCAGGAACAGGTGCAAATGAAACAGTTAGTTGAAATTTCATGAGGTAGAGCAGATCAGAAAATTCTATTTTACCGCATGTAGGAATTAAGAAAAATAGAAAACAAAATGATTTACATCTACTTACAATTATACATAAAAAAATACATATGGTAATAGAAAACTTAACAAATTAATTTGGATTCTTGTGATTTACTTTATTTATTACATACTTTTATGCTTAAAAACATAACGACAAAATAGACATATTTCATTTTAATACATTTCTACACAAAATGGATAAAAAAAACAAAAACTCAATACAAATGGTAGACACGTCTTTTCAAATTAACAAAAAACCTTCTCCAATTCAAAGTTCCTTTAGCATAAAAAAAATCATCCTCTTGCAGTAGTTGTAAGATTATTGTGCCAAATTTATTTGGTATTTGTTTTATTTGTTATAATTTAGTACATAATTCAGTTGTTTTTTTATTTGTTTTACTCATGTATTTTTAGTTGTTTGTTAGAAATTATTCTGGGTTTTACGAATAACCTGAATCTAACCAATTGTTCTTCCTATGCATCTTGAAATATTTTATAGTTATACGATTTTGTTTTTATCAATATAATAGAAAGAATTTGAATTGACTATATAGTTGTAACTAAGTTTAATATATAAAATTCTAAAGTTTTAAAACATTTTTTTAAGAAGAGAGGTTCCTAATCATTTAGGAAAATTGAACAAAGTAATAAAAGAGACAATGTTATTGGAAGAAGAGTAACTGTTTTTAGGTTATAACTTTGTAATTAAATTTTCATTCCCCCGTGTGTTGTCTTTGCAGAAAAAAAGTGCCGAATTTGCAGGCCTGTGTAATGAGCGTCTTGTAAATGAGGTGGGCCAGTCGTTGAAACAGCTATCGAATGCACTGCATAGGTAAATGGAGGTGAATGTGGGTAATGGTGGTGGCGGTGGGCAAAATGGTGGGTCAAGGGTATGGTGGTTAGATGCAGAAGAAAATTTGGTAAAAACGAAATAATAATACAGTGTGCAAACAAAAACAAAAAAAAAAAAAATAAATAAAAAATGAAACACCATGAATGGTGAATATTATTTGTTTATGGGTAAAGGTTAACTCTTCAATAATACGAAACCGAAATCCGTTTATTTTGCTAATCCGCCAACTTCATAAGATCAAAAGCCATCTGCAGACGGTCATGTCCAAGACAAACTAATAAAGTGACAACGTTCAATGTGCAACTCTTTGATTCGAACTTTCAATACGAAGACAATTTTTAATTTATAAAATAAATGGGTTTTACTGAAGACCTTCTGTAGACAGACTTACTTGACTAAGGGTTAATAAATGGATTGTGATGTCGCGCGCTGCTTCAAATATTCACTATATTAGAAAAACTAAAAATGATAATGGAAAAACTGTAATCCTAAAACAAAATAATTTTCATTTTACTTTAGCTGAAAGAAGTACAAAGTTTATTTTTCCAATTTCAATTTCTTTATTTAAGTTTAATTAAGTTTATAACAATTGGTATATTTTATAAAGATATACAAGCATGGCAAAAGTTAATAATGCCATCTGCCTTTGAGAGAATAAATACATCGAAGCAAAAAACTTAAATTAAAATTTAAAAAAAGTTAAGATCAAGTATTAATTTAACTGTGGTTAAAAAAACTATGAATCAAAAAATTTTGCAAAAACTAAAAAGCAGGATATGTTCATAACACAAGAAACAAAAATTTTAGAGCTTTTATTTTCATTAAAAAAGAAAAACCATAATGATCATCCAAAAATTAAATAAGAGCTTTTACTTTAGCTAAAATAAGTACAAAGTTTTGGGCTTTTAGTTTAGCTAAAACAAAATTATAATAATTCATTTTTATTTTTTTTGTGATTTGAAACAAAAAACATTAAAGAAAAAAGTAAAACAAAAAAGTAAAACAAAAAAGAAGCATTAACATTAAGCATTAAGTAAAGAAAAAAGTATGTTTTTGAGTAAAATGTGGTAATTTTACCCTCACTCCTGCATGATATCCAACAGGTCCTCCAGCTGGAGCAGTTCCAAATCATCCATTACACCGCGATTGTTGGCGGCGGCAGCACCGCGATTGTTGGCGGCTGCAACACCGCGATTGTTTGCGGCGGCAACACCGCGATTGTTGGCGGCGGCAGCGGGAGCACCAGGATCGAGGGCGGCAGCGTCGGCGGCAGCACCGGGATTTTGCCGCTCCAGTCTGGCCGGGTGGCCAAGCGGCAGAGCTTCGCGTAGAAGCCGTATAACAAAATTCTGACGGACGTTATGTTCCCGGTTCTGCCGCTGTATGTCCGCCACTGTTCGCAGCAGTCCATCGACCCTGGAGTTGGTGCTCCGCTGCACATGAATGTTCCTCAAATAATTTGTTTGAATAAGGTTCAGAACGTCGTCATAACCTCTTATTTGGTTGCGCCTTTGATTATTGTGGCGTCTGAAGTTATTGTTATTCATTTTGATAATTTTCAACAATTCACCTTTCTGTTCTTCAATGTTAAACGTTTCATTTATTGCGAATATTAAATAAGAGCTTTTACTTTAGCTAAAAGAAATACAAAGTTTTGGGCTTTTAGTTTAGCTAAAACAAAATTATGTATTTGAAACAAGTTTAAATTGGCATATGTGTTTACGCAGGCTTTTAGCGTTTTTGTATTTTTTCCCGCAGAGCTCACATATTTTGGTTTGCGGCATATCCGAATGCTCATTTTCAACATGGTATTTTAGATTTCGATTTTCCGTGTAGCTTTTGCCGCAAAGTTCACATTTAAAGCGCTGTTGATGTTGTAGTTCGGCGTCGCCTTCAAGTTTTTCTTTTATTTTTTTAATTATTTTCAGTTTAAAATTTTGTAATTTTATTAATTTCAGAATTTTTGCATTATTTATTTCGTAATTTTCTTCTTCTATTTTTCTAAGCAAATCTAATTAAATTAAAAAATTTAAAAAAAATTAAACATGCCTATTCTCCCTACTTACTTCTTCTATTTCTTCTGGGATTTCTTTTAATTTTTCTAATAGTGTTTTAATTTTTATTAGTGAGTTCATCGCTCGATTTATCGCAGAAATGGCTTTTGTCTGCGTGTTATTCAATTGACTTAATTTTTGTTCTTTTTTCATCAGATTTATCAGATCCATGTTGAATCTGGTATCATGCACATGTGCTATGAATAAAATAAAATTGTTTTCGTTTTTTTTCTTTTTTAAATTAATGGACTCACCTGTATAGTATAATCTACATCAATTAGCATGATATCCTCTATTTGTTGTTTCATGACATATGTCATTATCCTGCAAAAAATATGCAACGCTTTAATTTATTTGAGATAAGTAGTTTTGTCAAATGCAATTTGGAATAAAACATCGAGATAAATAGAGAATAATAGACAAGTACCTGGAGACCGATCCCTGTTTGTTCAACAATCTAATCTTATTATTTTAGTCAGTGTTTTTATTCATATTTATATCATTTTATTTATTTTTTGTTATGAAACTTGTACCTTGTATACTTTCAAAATGATAAACAAACCGATGAGAATAAGAATAAGAAAAATTTACTAAAGTATCGAATGGTATAGAAAAATATCAAAAAACTGCAAAATATTTCGTCTTTTGCATGTGGGCTTAAATATCTCATCTTCAAACCAAATTTCATTAAAATATCTTGTAACATTTGCGAGAAATAGTATTTAACGTATTTTGCTTGTATGGGAGGTTCCTGACAGTATGGCACACACCAGTAATATTGCTTTGCGATTTCAACAGTTGGGGCTCCCAAGATATGAACTCCAGAGGCAGTACTTTGGAAGATGTAATTTTGAAAAGCGGTTTATGTGTAGTAAACGATGGAAAACCGACACATCTATCAACTCACAACACATTCACACACATCGACGTCTCCATATGTTCTCCTTCGTTGTTACCTCAAATAAAATGGGATAGAATCAACGACCTCCACAATAGTGATCACTTTCCGCTAAATAGTGTCAAAGGTTGCACTCCAAAAAAATTTTTACTGGATTTAGCCGACTGGCACAGTTATGCCAAAAATGTCAACCTTGAACTATAGAATAGGCCCATGTCTCAAAATATTAACAAAGAAGCTGCATCAACATTCCCCAATCTTCTAGCTATCGGAGAGCACATGTTCCATGGTGGGACAAAAAGTTATCAATTTTAAGGCAGTTTTGCAGATCGAAAAGGATATTCTAAATTTGAACTGGAAGATTGTCTTGGAAAAGTTAAGAGAAAAATCCCAGGATACGACAGAATTTCATATAAAATGATACAAGAACTTGATAATTTTTCAAAAAATCGTCTACTTTCACTCTACAACAACATCTTCAAAACTGGTATAATTCTAATTCCTTATACCTGGAAAACTGCAACGATAATACCCATCCAAAAACACGGCAAAGATATATCCCACGTCTCGTTATATCGCCCCATTTCATTACTTAGCTGCGTTAGTATGGCCTTTAAATCTGGAAGAGGTTGTTCTGATGCTCTTCTGTTCCTAGACAGCTATGTATATATCAAAAACGCTATCCTCGCGAAATCATCTATCCCTCATATCAATTGATTTTGAAAAGGCATTTGACAGAATTGGATCTCATATTATCTTAAACACCTTATATAGTAAGTGAATCAAAACTACTGCCTAAGCTACTTTTCCAAAACAAATCAATAATTGATGACGAAATCAGAAAAATTCACGCCTCAAAGAGCAAATGGAAGATAGAACCAGCAATCTTAAACACTCTCAACTCAAACTGGCCAAAGATTTCAATATAGAAGTTAAGTTGCACGAACCTTACGACGTTGATCCACCTGGTACAAGCTTTGTTTCATCATGTGACATTTCCTTGACCACCTTCAAAAAACAAAACACTCCCAACTCTATTTTCAAACAACTATTTAAGGAAAAATATAACGAATTAAAAAATAGTGGATGGTCTTTCACGGTGTGCCTTAACCCGTTCTAAATCGGACGTCGTAGCACATCAAATTTTTTTCCAGATTCTGTTTACTTATCGTTCAAATGATGTATAAAAAAATTTTCACTCGTGACTCCTCGACTAAATTTTGAGATAATCGCTTTTCCAATTGGGGCATTTTCCCATACAAAAAGAAAAAAAAATTTTTTTTAACTACATTAAACAAAAATTAAAATAATCACAATCGATGTGTTTTGCAATGCGTAACACGAATCCAACCTCAGAATTGCTCTATCGTGTATAGTTTATGAGATATTGTAACCTATAGACCAAAAAAAGTCGTTTTTTGCCATTTTTTGAAGCTAAATAACTATGTAACATATTATTTATTTGTCAAATGTGGCTTAAATACTGAAAAGCCTCATTCTTTTTCTTTAAAACCTAATTTAAATTATATTTATATCTTCATGCTTTTAAGAGATATCGTAGACCAAAATATTGTCAAAACGGGTTTTTTCCACTTTTGTGTCTTTTTAGGTTAGGATATCTTCGAGGAAAAAATAGATATCAACATAATTTAAATTAGGTTTTAAAGGCAAAGACTAGGACTTTAAAGTTGTTTACTAGATTTAACGAAATTAAAATTTCTTTCACATTTTAAACATGTTCAACCAACCGACCATTTCAAAATTCAGCCGTATGCCATACACGTAACAACACTAGGGGTGTTACACTGCTGAATTTAGAAGTAGTCGGTTCGTTGAACATGTTTAAAATGTGAAAGAAATTTTAATTTCGTTAAATCTGGTAAGCAACTTTAAAGTCCTAATCTTTGCGTTTAAAACCTAATTTAAATTATGTTGAATTCTTTTTTTTCCTCAAAGATATCCTAACCTAAAAAGACACAAAAGTGCAAAAAACCCGTTTTGACAATATTTCGGTCTACGATATCTCTTAGAAGCATGAAGATATAAATATAATTTAAATTAGGTTTTAAAGGAAAAGATTAGGGCTTTCAAGTATTTAAGCCACATTTGACGAATAAAAGATATGTTACATAGTTATATAGCTTCAAAAAATGGCAAAAAACGACTTTTTTTGGTCTTTAGGTTACAATATCTCATAAACTATACACGATAGAGCAATTCTGAGGTTGGATTCGTGTTACGCATTGCAAAACACATCGATTGTGATTATTTTAATTTTTGTTTAATGTAGTTAAAAAAATTTTTTTTTTCTTTTTGTATGGGAAAATGCCCCAATTGGAAAAGAGATTATCTCAAAATTTAGTCGAGGAGTCACGAGTGAAAATTTTTTTATACATCATTTGAACGATAAGTAAACAGAATCTGGAAAAAAATTTGATGTGCTACGACGTCCGATTTAGAACGGGTTAAGGCACACCGTGCTTTCCTATACACAGATGGATCAAAAATAAACAATGTCTGCATTTCATCTGCTGTAACTGATCACAGTGGTAACTTGATCTCCGTGAAATATCTGCCATTCTTCTAACCAGGCCTACAGATTTACTAAAAAAACCCACAGCAGATAACGTGGAAAAAATTTGTCAATTCATTAAATGCACCAAACAAATTATATAATATTTCGTTTATATCCAATAACTTTATCTTTTACTTTTTGATTTGTTATTAATTAATTTGTATTAGGGCTGATGGCCTTAGCAGCCAGTGCTCATTTTGTTATCTTCTCTTCTTATACGAGCTAAAATTGTATGTTTATAAATATATATATATATATATACATATATATATATAAATATATATGTGCCCAAATTTTTCTCGAGAACGGATGCAGCGATTTTAATAAAACTTGGAATAGTGTTAGATATTAGCATACAATGAAGAATGATCTAGGTTTGAACTTTGTAAATGCTCACCAGGGGGCGTGGCGCTGCCCTAAACTTTAAAATTGATTTAGTCATAACTCGCAAACCATTCAAGTTATTTAGATGAAATTTGGTAAGAGGGTACGGCTTGATAATACCTTATAACAGACAAAAAGTGGGCGGGATCAAAGAAGTGCCACGCCCCCTGGCAAACAGGAATTATTACGTGATACGCCGTTATATTAGGAAAACTCGTTGAAGGGCGTGGCACCGCCCACAAAAATATAAAACGGTATAAAAAGAAAACTAATAAAGCAAACATTCTGAAATTAACTGTGAGGAGCTTAATTGCTATAGGGCATCTCTGATTTGAAAAAGGGCGAAATATCGCAGTTGCGCGTGGAACCTCCCATACAAGCAAAATACGTAAAATGCTTTATCTCGCAAATGTTACAAGGTATTTAAATGAAATTTGGAATGTAGGTACTGCTTATTGATGCCTTTCAACAATCGAAAAGTGGGCGGTATCGAAGAAGTGCCACGCCCCCTTTTTAACCATTGAAAATTTTAATTCAATATTACTCGAAAACGACTGCAACAATTTTAATGATAATTTAGGAGATGTTACCACTGCAAACAAGGATTAATATGTGATATAACGTTATATTATGAAAATACGTTGAAGGGCGTGGCACTGCCCACAAAAAATATAATACGCTATAAAAAGAAAACTGCTAAAGCAATCTTTTTGAATTTAACTTCAGGGAGTCTACTTACTATTAGGCACCTATGACCTGAACCTCCCATACAAGTAAAACAAATTAAAAGCTATTTCTCACAAATGGTACAACATATTTTGATGAAATTTGGTATGTGGATCTGTATCATGAGTATATAAAGCATAACAAAAAATAGGCTTTGTTCAATAATTGCCACGCCCACTTTTTATCAAAATAAAAATGTTGGTTAATAACTCAGGCACAAAAAAAATGGAATTAACTTTTTAATTCTTATATGCAGCCTTATATACTTTTTGACGCTGAATCCGTCTCCATTGCAAAACTTTCATTACACCTCACAGTGTTTTACGTATAACAAGCTAGGTGGACAAAATTCATTAACAGATATCTAAATATTAGTAATGACATAATATACCTACTTTTTTTGGTGTAAATATTTGATGGTGACAAACAACTGAGTGCAGAAGTCAACTTATAAGTGTAAGTTAAATTTCAAATATTTATTATTTTTATTAAGCAATAAAGCAACTTGATTTTATTGTGGCAAAATCAATATTTTGTGACAATTTTAGTGATGGATTTTATAGCAAAAAGAACGTATTTTATGTTTTAAGTAAAGGTTTTTCATTTTCTCCTTTGGGTAATGTGTAAGAAAGCTTCGAAAACAGATAAAAAAGTTTTTCTTTTTTTTTTCGTTTTCCAACTTTAATGGAGACGAAATTGCATGTACCCGCTTGTACCCAGTCTAAACTTTGGATATATGTTAGCTGCATCTATTCTCTTGATGAATATATTAGTTTCAACCTGAGCACTGCTGTTCATCTATTTTATTTTAATTTTTTTAGAATACCTTTAAATATATATATATATTTTTTTTTTAATTTATATTCGAATTTTTTGCTTTGTCTTAAAAAGGTCATAATTTTATGACATTTCCAGTGATGGATTTTATAAATGAAGGTTAGTGTTTTGTGTTTGAATAAGATTTTTGTCATTCCTTTCCTCAGGAAATGTTTCGAAAGCACTTAAAAAAATAACTCGTAGTGTAATTATTTTTCAAATTTAAAGGAGCTGGAATTGCATGTACCCGCGTGTACCCAGTCTAGATTTTGGATATAAGTTAGCTACATCTATTTCCTTGATGAATATATTAGTTTTAACTTGCACATTAAAGTTCATCTATTTTATTTTAATTTTTTCCAGAATACCTTTAATCATTTTTTTATTTTAATTTATATTCGAATTTTTTGCTTTATAAGTGTATTTAAAAAATTCGAAATTTTGTGACAATTCTCATGATGGATTTTTTAACAGAAGAAGAAGTTAGTATTTTGTGTTTAAATAAGACATTTGTCATAACTCCCCTCAAGGGAAAGTTTCGAAAACACTTAAAAAATAACGTTTATCTCTGTGTATCCAGACAAATTTTTGGATATAAATTAGTTGTACCTGACCATTGGATTACAACTATTTCATTTTTTTCAGAACATTTTCACTCAATCTCAAGAAGTGAGTTTTTTGAAGAGTGGCTTGAGCATGACAAGGTCAAAAAAAAAAAATGACTGTCTTTACGATTTAATAATATCAAAATTCAAAGTGTTTGATGTAACTGAAGACTGTGTGAGGGTAATTAAGGAGAAAATTGCCAACTGTTCTTCAAAAATCGATCCAAAGTGGGTTTCTGCAGGGAAGTCCAAAGACCGCTTTATGATAAAGTTTAAAAGCTGGTTGGATGGTGAGGATTTAAAATTTGGTATATTTTCTTCACAACCACTACCTTCCACATCATCTAAGCGTGAAGTAAGCTGAAACCGATTCATAGTTTGATATGTTATCACTAATTACACTAGTTTACAGCCAAAATTCCCAGCGAATGCCGTTACTCATTTTATATGAAAAATGGGCTGCTGATTCCGAAAATCGCATTTTTTTTTTTTATTTCGTGTCGTTTTCGAGATATCGGTCATTTTCGGTTTTTGGACCAAAAAAAAAAAGATAGTTCCATTAAAATACAAATATCTCAAGAACCAATGTTTGTATTTAAACAAATAATATGTCATATTAAAGGTAATTAAATTACCTACAAATGATATCCACATCACTTTTTGGTTGGTTCGTTAGTTTCGGTGAAATAAATTGATTTCTAAAAAAAAAATTTTTTTTTTCGAAAAAATTAAGAAAAAATCAAATTCAACTTCAAATTTATACAAGAAGACATAACTTTTTTGTAATATTTTTTTTTTTTGTATCATAGACTATATATTTGTGAAGAAAATGAGATATCATTTAAGAAAATCGATGGAAAAATGCAAAAGTTGTATACAATTCATTGATAAGTTACCAAAATGCGTTTTTCCCTATTTTTCCGTTTTTTTTGTAATAAACTGTTCGAAAATTTGAAACTTTTTGTAAAAGAAATTAGAAAATCCAAAAAATTCTTAAAGAAGGCATTAAAAGGAAACACCCGTGCCTCGCCGTTTTTCTCTAGTACGTCAGATTTTTTTTTAATCAATTTTTGAAGTTTTTTAATCCACTGTATATGAAAAAACAGAAATAACGCATTCTTGTGTTAAATCGATGAATTTAACTATATGATCCTTACATCTGAGGTGTATTATGTGTTCAGTAAACTTATGCAGGATACTGCGAGGAATATTTTTGTAGAAAATTTTAACCCTCTAAAACCCTCACATGTGGGTCATTTTGACCCCCACATGAAGGTCATTTTGACCTACATGTGGGGCCCCACATGAAGGTCATTTTGACCTACATGTCGGGGTTTGAGAGGGTTAAAATTGTCTACAAAAATATTCCGCGTAGTATCCTGCATAAGTTTGCTGAAGACATGATACACCTCAGATGTAAGGATCATATAGTTAAATTCATCGATTTAACACAAGAATGCGTTATTTCTGTTTTTTCATGTACAGTGGATTAAAAAACTTAAAAAATCGATTAAAAAAAAATCTGACGTGCTAGAGAAAAACGGCGAGGCACGGGTATTTCCTTTTAATGCCTTCTTTAAGAATTTTTTGGATTTTCTAATTTCTTTTACAAAAAGTTTCAAATTTTCGAACAGTTTATTACAAAAAACGGAAAAATAGGGGAAAACGCATTTTGGTAACTTATCAATGAATTGTACACAACTTTTGCATTTTTCCATCGATTTTCTTAAATAGTATTTTATTTGCCTAACAAATTTATAGACTATAATATAAAAATACAAAATGATTTTTAAAATTTTTTTTTCTTGTAAAAATCTGCAGTTGATTTAGACATTTTTGTAATTTTTTCGGAAAAATATACTCTTTTTTTTCAGAAATCAATTTATTTCATTGAAACTAACAAACCAGCCAAAAAGTGACGTGAGTATCATTTGTAGGTAATTTAATTACCTTTAATATGACATATTATTTGTTTGAATACAAACATTAGTTCTTGAGATATTTGTATTTAAGTGGAACTATCTTTTTTTTTTTGGTCCAAAATGACCGATATCTCGAAAACGACACGAAATAAAAAAAAAAAATGCGATTTTCGGAATCAGCAGCCCATTTTCCATATAAAATGATTAACGGCATTCGCTGGGAAAAAAAATTTTAATCATTTGTAAACTAGTGTTACATTACTAATGCATTTGTACCGTACTGCGAGTAGTAATTGAACATTTGCAAAAAAAGAAACAATAAATGTTGGTTTTTATACTTTTTCCAACATAAAAAAATTCTGTTTTATTTCTTTTGTGGTTTTTTGTTAAATTTTTTTTTTAGATAGCTATTCAACGATACCAATTTTTGCGGGTTCAAACCCTCTCTATTAAGATCCTTTCCTATATATCTTTTTCCTCTATATGTATATGAATTAAAAATATTGAAATAAAATAAAATTAATCTGTATGAAAACCCCCCCTGAGCAATTTCTGGCTATGATGGTGATCTATGCCGAATAAGAAAAAATGTTTCAGACTAAAGTGTAGTATTTTTCCACGTAAAATCAGAATCTGCAATAAAAATTGGGAGTTTCCATGTAAAATTTTGAAGTTTCTTCCGTCAACCGCGGGAGGAGAGGTGTAGAGGGTCAAAACTGGTATCGTAGCACGGCCCTCTTAAAAATATTGGACACGTGTTTTTTTTTTTTATTTAACGTGCAGCATTAAAAACACTTGAGCGTTCCGGAAATTTTGGAACACCCTGTAAATAAAAATATTAATAATAGCTCCGTTCCAGAAGATTTTTAGATAAATTTTTGGTTAAATTTTTAGTTAAATAATTCGGGAGAGTAATAGCAAAATTGTTCTCAGCAAGAGATTTAACTAAAAAATTTACTGGAACAAGATTTGGACAAAAATTTGGATAAAGTTTTTAATGTCAAAAATAATAAACATAAACAAAGTCTTTGAAAACGAAATAAAACACAATTTTTATGTGAAAAAATACATTTTTATCAATTGCAATTAAAGAAAATATATATTAAGCAGTTAATTGATCTCTAATGATTCTATTCCTTCAATAGAATCAGACGATTATCTTATTAATATTTATTTTTATTTAAGTCAAAACAATTTAGCGTACATCTTAATATTAAAAAGTTGACGGCATTAAATATTGTCCATAAAAGTTTTTCTCCAAAGGCTCTGATGTAGATAAAATATTTGCCAAATCACTTTTTGTGGCTAAAACGTGTACACGAGTGCATGCAGAGACTATATCCATTAAATGAATTTGAAATTACAAATTGACACGAGTTTTGTTTACAATTGCTGTATTTTAGTTTTAGTCTCAGCAAGCTGCAGCTTAATATTCTGGTTGGGGGTCATAATTCATTGCCTATTGAAAGTAAAGAAGCATAAGTATTAATCCATCATATGCAAAATCAAAAAATTTACCGCCAAAGTCCAAAACGACCTGATCACCACAAACTCATGGAAAGCTATTATCCTTGCTAGAACCGTCAGATTGTAACATTTTTCTTTTTATTTCGTTTCGAAAAGCAGCTGCACAAATTTTTGTTGACGTTTAATTTATTTACAAATTTAATATTTTTTTTTAATCTTCCCGCACCCACCGTACATATATACTTTTTTGTCAGTTGTGACTTTTTTGAAATTTAACAAAAGAAATTCTTTAGGTAAAATTTGGTTACTTTTGTTAGGAGGGGAAATGATCAGTCAACTTTAGGTAACAAAAGTTAACTTTTGTTTCGTTCTGGAACGGAGCTAATATGTCGTTATAAGGCTTACACTACCCAAAAATATCAAAAAAAAAATTTTGTCCAGCTCGCTTGTTCTACGTGAAACACTGTGCGTCAGTATATAGCTATAAAATTTGAGTAGTAAACATGAAAAATAAGAAAATTTAATTGTTGCACTTGCTGAAAAAACAATAAACATTAAAAGAAAAGAAAAGGATATTGACCTGAGAATATTTAAAAAAAAAATAAGCAACTCTGGGCCTACAGACCTCAAAAACTATTTCAGGATGTCCATTGAGAACTTTAATTATTCTTTTAAAAAATCACTTCCTGCATCCATCTTCACGCTGCAAAAATACCGCTTAACTGATACTTTTTGGTACACACTATCAGTCAAAAACAAATATGGCCGCTGACTGTCATTCAACCACAAAAATTTTTGTGGTTGACTGATGACTAACTTGATGAAATTGCGGCCACACACGCAAAAATGCTCAAATTGAGAAAAACTGACGAACATGTTCTAATTTTTTTAATTACTTTTTTTTGCAACTTTATTATTTTCGAACAGTGAAATGTCAAACTTTATAAATAAAGGGTTCGCTTCTGCAAAAATACAACAAAGCATATTTTTATAATGTCGTTCAATGTTGTATGCTGTTTTAGTTTAGACGCTGTCAGAAAACTTTTTGTGAACATTGTGTACATAAGTTTACTGTCTCAGATTTTTTCTTTAACACATTATTATTATAATTGGTTTCGTTTTATTACATATATTGTAAAATATATGTCAAAAAGTTGCGAGTACTTAATTAATATTCGGTTACTTACAGATTTAGCAAGAAAAAATATGCATCACTATAAACTTTTGTTTGAAAAATGTCAAATTTATTTAAAAAATAATTTAAATAAAAAACAAATATCAATTCAGTTCGACTCCAACAAAACGGTAAATTAAATTTGTATTCTTTTTACACATTTTAATCGATTTTAATGTTTAATTATAGGAATCTTCATAAACGTCAAATTTTACTGCAAGCAGTGATTGCAGGCCAGTTTTTGTTGTCAATGCGGAAATGAGAACCAAATAAGAAAAAGCTTAAAAATTTCCTGCAAGTCCCGCATTGATTGTGGATGGGGCATTATTCAGAAAAGGCAGCAACTTCTCTTTCTTAAAAAATTTATTTTATTTTTCATCTTTTTTGTATGGAGTTACTGCCTTTTATGATTTTAATTATGAAAAATATGAAAACAGGGTGTAATGTTTACATTTCTTTATTTGCAATTTGCAAGAGAAGTGGAAAACTTAAAAAATTGTCGATTGGACTAAAATATAGATAAAAAATTGCTTAATCCGATGGAGAAATAAAGTTTGAAAAGCCGTAACTTAGTTTGAACACATTTCGCAAAAATTAAATCTAAAAAATAAAATTTAAGCCCAAAAAATTTTGAATCGTGTTAAATGGAATAAAATCGTGTAAAAATATTTTCAAACCGTGTTAAATCAAAACCGTGTAAAAAAAGACCGTGTAAAAACAGAATTAAGTGTATATCGATTAGCCAAATTACATGAAAATCGAACTTTGCTTCAGACGGGAGGTTCATTAAAATTTTTTGCATCTTTGATGCAAAAGTTATATATCCGAAAATTTTTCAGCTGTTTATATAGAATGTATAGCACACGTAATACATAAAATATTTTTTTAATCGTAAATAACTCAAAATAATTTTTTATTTTATTTTGTTTTTGATTTTTTATTTCAGGTTGTTTCTCTTGGTGCTATACTCTGTATGGCTGGATGCGTTGGATTCATATTTTAAGCCAAACTTAGTCCAGCTAAAATAGAACATTTGGCACTCATCTCTAATTACATCTTGCATTTTCAATTCTTTGTTTAATACAGATCATTCAAAATTCAAAAACCAACAAAAACATTTTTTTGATGGGTGTTGTAGTTCCGAGATATTTGACGCTGACTGCGCTTGACTTGGTTACGCTAGCTTTGTTTGAACCGCAAACGATAAAAAAAAATTTGACCCGGCCAACTGTACATATTTAAAAAAAAACCGCTTTAAGTTTAAAAAAAATCGTTTGTGGCTTTTTATTCCTGAAACTATGAATTCAATATTCAAAAAACAACAAAAACATCTTTTGATGGGTGTTTTAGTTCCGAAAATTTCTACGTAAACTGCGATTGGCTCAGTTTTTTTTTTTAACTACAGCAGAATGCCGATTATCCGAACGCCGATTAACCGAATCGCCAATAATTAATTTTATAATTTTTTAAATACTTCAAAAATAACCGTTTTGAATTTTAAAAAATCGTTTGTAGCTTTTTATTCTTTGAACTACAAACGAAAGGAAAATCACTACAAAAAGTTGCAAATAAAACTGCGTTTTCAGTTTCATCGTTTCGAAAAGTGGATATCTCGAAAACGGTTGGCCCAAAATGGAAATGTGTGGCTAATTTGCCGCCACTTAAACCTAACCTAAGGTACTTAGTTGGTACAGAAGCAGTATTTTTTCCGTTCTTATTTTGGTCTCCTTGGTATAGACACCAATCGAAAAAAAATTTTTTCCTGATCGGAACATATTTGACCGTGCACCAAGCCGTTAAGGGTCGGATAAACGCTATTTATATGAAAATAAGGAAACAACCAATCCTATCTTTGAAACTATTTGACGTAGGAGGATGAGATTCAGTAAATGTATGAACAATACTTGCGTAAATAGTATTCCAATAAAAATTGGCAGCGCCACGCCCCCTCCAACCGAAATTTGTCGTATCTCTGAAAATAGTTGACTCAGGTAAATGAGATTTGGTACATATCTAATTGGCACTGGAAAAATTTTTTTTAATAAAAATTGGCGGCGCCACTCCTCTCTGAAACTATTTGACACAGGTGGCAGGAAATTTTATTCGCTTGGAATTGATTGCTATGATTGTAATAATTGATCCCTTTTCTTGCGTTTTTTTTTTTTTGTGATTTGCTGCTTTGGTTCGCCAGTAGGCAGGATCACCAGTTGAAGGCTTATTATTTATTGAATTTAAGTTGTAGTTTTATTATTTATTCAATTTATTGTTGTATTTTTAGTTTTTATTTGTATATTTTTATATGATTTTATTTTAATTAGATTTTAGTTTGAATACAATTTTTATTCTGACAAAATTTAGATTTTAAAAACAGGAAACTTATAAATCATAACAATTGAGAGTGCATTGAGAGAGCATTTTGTATGCTAAAGCAATACAGGTGTTCGCATCACTTTATCTGAAATCAAATCGTATTCACCTGTGCCAAATAGCTTCAAAGATATGACAAATTTTTTTTCAGAATGACGGGGCGTGGCCCCGCTTATTTTTATTGAACATTTTTTTCCCAGTGCGCTTTCACATTTTTTTGACTACTGGCTCCGAGTGAATTTGCTGCTTGAAGCCCTTCTCTTCGAAATGTTGGATAATCTTACTATCAAACCCACATTGGACGCCATTAGACTTAATCATGATGAAATTATGCTCCTGGTTTGCTGCCATTATATACGTATACGTGAACTTTGTGATGTCTGCATTCCAAAAACTATTAATAAAATATCAAATTAGAAAAATTTTGACAAATAAAAAAATATTGCTTGTTAACACATTCAATATATGCATGTGTTAGTGAAATTACAGTTCTTAAACGATTCGCTTTAGGTACGAAATTTGCGAACCGTAAATTTTTCTAAGTGGGATTATATGCAACGGGTGACATTCTGTTAGAAGTTAATTAAACTGTTTTCCGTTTTCACTAAAAATTTACTTGATAGTGTGAAATTCATGTCATTATGTTGAAAAAATTATAACAGTCAAATAACCAACTATAAAAAACCATAAAAAGTATGACATTACTTTAGTCGAAATGGTACTTAGGCCCTTTGGTACGGCCACTCCTCAATTATAATTGAGCATTCATGTTCAAATTTGAACATTTTGAGACTAAATTTATTGCAATGTAAAGATAAACTTGGTCAATGTAGTAATAGGTACTTTTAATAAGATAACGATTTCAAACATATATCTTATAATATGAGATCATGGATTCAACACAACTTAATTTGCATTATTGCGTACTTTAAGGTTTTAGCGGAGCCTGTGCAGCCAAACGTCAACGTAAGCCATTTACTAGAAAAATCTTTTTAAGAAAATCAATATCAAAAATTTGCTATAAGGATTTGCTATAAGGATCTTTTCAACACATATATTGTTCGAACCTAAGTTAGAGAATATTCTAAGGAATATTCATGTAAAATGTGTCCGATATCGTATCGGCAGGCCGTGAGTTACCACTTTCTTTATTTCGTACAAATCGAAACAGTTTGTTGTTCCTGTTAATTTTTTCGATAAAAAATCGAAATGGTCTTACTTCACTGAAATATTAATAATTTTTTAAAATTAAATCTAATTTTGGTAAACTTGAGCTTAAAATGTTTGTTAAATACACTTATATACAAAAACTAGTAAGGGTGTAACTTTTGGCCTGGCAAAAAAATAAATACCCTACACTGCAGTATTTTGAAAATTTTTCTCATATGGGAGGTGCTACGTCCTCTTGTCTGAATTTATCCCGTTTTTGCTCAGAGCGTGCATTTATAGTTCTTAGTGTCTCAGTGAAATTCGGTTGGAATATCTCAAAAAACGTTTGAAGGTTTTGCTTATATAGGAGGTAACACGCCCTTTTGTCTGAGTTCGTCTAGTTTCATTTTCAATCCAACGAGCTAACTTTGACAACGGAGGCAGTGTACCAAATTTCATTAAATTATCTTGCTAAGTTTTCCCAAAAAATGTATTTCCACACACAGCCAGCCAGACAGACAGACGGACATGGCTATGTCGACTCAGGAGGTGACGCTGATCTCTGCGTTACAAACTGTGTGTAATTTGTGTAAACTACTGCTCCAAAAACCGTGTTGTAGTTGGCTTTAATATGAAAAGATGTAAAAAAACTACTGTAAAAATGAGCTTTGCACTGCTATAGATCTTAATTATTGGAAGCGTAATGAATTTTTCTTCAAAACAGTGTAAAGATAAATTCGATCGAATTTGGGTTTGCCGAAATGTATTCTTAAAAATGAAGCTACAACCTCAAAAATCGAAATTTTAGATTATCACAAGAATTGCCCCTATTTTTTTTTTATGTTTTAGGTATGGGAAAGTACAAAAAAGTTATTTCAGAAATTTTGGACAAGTGGGCGTTGCACCTCCCATGCTGACGCAAATATATATTTCAGTTTAATTATATAAAAAAATAATAAAAACAATAAGCAAAGGATTTTCAAAAAAAAAAAGCTATTTGAGGATTTATTTCATATCCATGTAAACAAATAACAATGTTTATATCATATACTTCATATCATCATATACTTATTATTTATACTGTTTATGTTTTATACATATTTATACTACTTATATAATTAAATATAATTTATTTATATTAATAATATTTATTGCTTTTCTCGGGCTATCTGCGTTTATTTTTTAGAAATTTTATTTATATAATCGAATTTTTTTTTTTCTGTTTATTAACATAACGTGTTGTGCTTGTAAATATGCTACCCGGATTATAGCTCAAAGTAATTAAATTACCCAAAAACCATTTATAATATTTAGAAAAAAAATTCGGAACTTGGATTTGAAATTTAAATTAATAGCATTTTTAGGACAATCAAATAGGTTGAAAAAAAAAAAAAAAAATACAATGTCAAGTTTGCGCACTTAGGCACTCCTAGTGCTTAGAGTAGACATAATACTCATATGAAAAAAAAAGTTTGGTGAAAATATCAAGAGACTATTTGTTTTTACATACCAAAATATTTAACCAAATTTTTCATTTTGAGACTGATTTAAACTTCACTAAAATAGGTTTTTTTTTATTTTGTGTATATATATTATTTCTCAGTGTAAAAATGTTGTGTTGTATTACAACTATTTAAACCACACAAAAAGTCTCATCGACTTTAAATTATATTGGGGAAAGTATCCAGATATGAGACACCTCCGGGTATGAGACACCTCCGGGTATGAGACAGTCGATTTTTTCTATGATGCAAAATTAATATTGCCAATATGACTACTGTCGAACTATCCTCTTACTATGACCAAGTTTTTAAGCCAACACCGGAGTGTTGTGTTGTGCTAAAGCATGGTTACATCTTGTTTTCATTAATTTACTTAAAATTTTATATTCTTCTGATTGTTGTTTTGTTACAATTTCTAATTGGGAAATTAATTCTTTTTTTCCTACTTGTTCTCCTATTTCTTGTGTTTCTTCTTCATTTTTATTTTGTTGATCCTTCTCTTCTTCTTCTTCTTTTTCATTCCTTGTGTTCAGTAACCATATGGGCACATATGATCACTTGAACATGCATGGTCACTTTAGTACAAAATAGTGTCATTCAACGTGACCAACCGTTGCAAGAAATTATTTCTCATGGAAATAAATTTGGTATTTGTTTACTGCTGAAAATTTTTTTCCCATAAAAACTTGCTTACTATGGACGAATTTATTTCACATGGAAATTGATTTTGCATTTGGTTCTCATGAAATTTGTTCGGTAACTAAGCCCCGGTCCATATTACTACACGCGCTGCACAATACATATTTTAATTTTTGCTTTTATTTTATTGCTGTTGTCAGCAATTCTATACTTTTACTGTTGTTCTTTAAGTGTTATTGTTAACTAATAAGCTATATATACAATATGTTTAATTTTAATAAAGTCAGTTAATCAAAAATAACTCAACGGAATGAATCACATTTATTAATTCGTCGCAGGTTTAATAGATGCACCATCTATTAAACAAACATAACAAACAAACAAAAAAAAAAACATTGGTAGATGTTCCATTTACCAACAAACTGTATATACATTTATACACCTTGCAATGGTTTCTTTTATAGTGTTTTCATTCTCCATTCCAATAATCATTTCTATTTCATCTCCAATTGTTTCTTCTAATGTTTCTATTTCTATATTGTTCTCTATATTTTCAATTCCTAATTTTCATTATTTTGTGTTGTACTATTAATTTTTGACCTTTTAGTTGTTTCTCCCTTTGTACCTTTCAAAAAATGTAATTTTGCAAGTCTGCTGTTTGGATTTTGTCTCACAAATTCGTGTGTAACTGGATTTTGGAAATAATAGTCCCTAAAGTTTTTTACTTTCCTTGTAATATCTTTATCTGTATAGTTATTGCCCCTCTCATTTAACTTAATTAATAATCTTCGTCGAGCCGCTGCCCTCTCTGTATTCTTTTTTTTTTTGCTGGGTACTTGGGATTCCGCAAAATCTCACATTGTTTCAGCTCATCTATGAAGATGTTCTCATTATTATTAACTGAAAAGAAAGCACAAAAAAACTATTCCAGAAATTTTGGACAAGTGGGTGTGGCACCTTCCATACAACTTATTTACATTTTGCGCTATATGTTAAAAACGGAACGAGCTATGGTTACAAAGTTTTAGGTGCATAGGTTTTATGTAGTTTCTTAAATTTATAAAAAATTTGAGCGCGGTTGGACAAGTGGGCGTGGTACCTCCCATACAACTGGAATATATTTCCGGCTATATCTAAAAAACGGAATAAGCTACGGTTACACAATTTGTAGTGTATGGGTTTTATGTAGTTTCTGAAATCTACAAAAAATTTGAGTACTGTTGGTGAAGTGGGCGTGGTACCTCCTATACAACTGAAATAAATCTTGACCATAAGTAACCAAAAAATCTGCAATAACGAAATTTAAAGTAGACGTGTAATATTTTGATTTCTAAGGCACCAATAGTTTATTTTTTCATTTTTTTGTACAACATAAGCTGGACAACATTTAGCTTGAATACGATGATAAAGAATCGCTATCGGGATCGGACCACTCTTCGCTACTTGAAGCATTATTTGAGCGTGCTCTTCTTATTTCCGATGGATCAGCAACAACAAGAAAAACTAAATGGCTGCTCTCAGTAGGAATCAACCAAATGATCCGAACTGCTAAGAAGCATATTCATTAAATCAGTATTTGTATTTACCCTTGAGCTTTTACGTGTGTTTGTCAAACGAAAACGTCTACAGTCTTTGTTGCGAGCCTCTTGTGCCTCTTCAGATAATTTCCTTATTCTAACGATGCATTGTTGTATTATATCTTTAGCATGGCAGAGAATTTTATGAACTATTACCGGCATAAAATACCAGCTATAAAGTTGTTGGGTAAGGGAGGGAAATATGGACCACCCATCTTTCTTTTTCAAATAAAACCCAAAATACATAAAACAACACAATTAATTTTATGTCATTCAGTTAAGGAAACAATTTACCTTTAATTTGATTCACTTTTAGATAAATATCTCATCAGAATAAAGAAAAAAAATTAAAAAACTGAAAATACTCAAAATAAAGATAAAAAAAAAGTGTAGTGTAATATGGACCATATAATCCATTTGGTACAGAAGTTGCATATAAAAATGTCACTTCCACATTCGGCACTTTTTTCATGACTCCAAGAACGTCAGATTACACATTCAACCCAAAATTCGCCACGTCGATCTTCTGAGTAAGGGGTATTACATTATATGCATTTTTTATCATTTTTTTCTTTGTAGTTAACGAATTACATATAATGACCATCAGACTCGTCATGAACACTTGCAACTAGGTTCCCCATCTGACTATGATGATAACTACATTTGTTTTTGAGGCTTTTTTCTTTGGTGGTCCATATTACCCACAGCACGTGTTGGTGAAATAAATGGTTTTTTTATCAAAAACTCTTGAGGTTAATGAACTTATTTGTGCTAATAAATTATAAATGGTATTCACTGACTTTATATAATTAACCATTTATTTAAAAACGCGATGTCTTTAAACAATGAAATATACTCATTAGAAAAAATAATCACTGATCTTTTTTTTAGAAAAATCAACTTTACAGAAACATGCGACTTCACCGAACGCTAAAATTGCCCTATTATAAGCTATAGGTATTAGCGTTAAGTTTGAACATGAAGAACGGTAAATCCTATGTATGCAGTGGGAAATAACCGTATGGTCCATATTACCCACGTAGTCCATATTTCCCTCCCTTACCCTATATATAACGCCTTAGTTTCATTTATATAAATTTCGAAGTCAGAAATATCTATCTCATAACCAGAAGAGATACAGCTTAGAATTTTGTAAAATCTTTTAATAAGCTTATCCTCTACTCCACTCTTCTACTCCTCTAGACCATTGTGCAAAAGAATTCAAATTTTACTTTTATTGATTTTGATGAATTTTTTTTTCTGTGCATTAACATAACGTGTTGTTCTTGTAAATATGTTACCCGGATTAGAACTCAAAGTAATAAAATTACCCAAAAACATTCATAATATTTAGAAAAAATATTCGGAACCTAGATTTGAAATTTAAATTAATAGCATTTTTAGGACAACCAAATAGGTTAAAAAAAAAATACAATTTCAAGTTTGCGCACTAGTGCTAAGAGTAGACATAATACTCATTTGAAAAAAAAAAGTTTGGTGAAAATATCAAGTGACCATTTTTTTTTACTTACCAAAATATTAAACCAAATTTTTCGTTTTTGAGACTGATTTACACTTCACTAAAATAGGTTTTTTTTTTTTATTTCGTGTATTTATTTATTTCTTTTTCTCAGTGTAAAAATATTGTGTGTAGTATTACAAATATTAAACCCAACAAAAGATCTCATCGACTTGAAATTGTATATATTTCAGACAATACGGCCAGAGCCTAATTAATACAGGAATATTTAGTACCATCATATAGATTAAGAAAAGAAGTCAAAGGTAAATTTGCGCACTTAGGCATTCCCAGGGCTTAAAGTAGACATAACACTGATGTAACGACTCTGCCACTAAGGCTCGTATTTGAAAAGCCGGTTCTGCACACCTGTCTATGCCGGCCTTGCTCAGGGAAATGGGATGGGTTTGACTTCTCAAATACAAACGAGCTGCCACATCAAATTAAAATTTGTGTGCAGGAAAAAGATGATATGAATACCAAACCGGAAGATAATGAAATTAAGTATGCTAAATCTATTGATTCTACCAGGGTGGATCTACATTTTGAATACAAGTGAAAGAAACCTAGGTCTTATTGGTTCTTTCGGTCTATACCCGCCCAACCTGCTAATAAAGAGAGATACTTTTAGCTTTATTAGCCCACGTTGCCCTAACATCCATATTCCCTATTTCATGGCTAAATGAAGAGATTTACTCCAGGTTCATTTTAAGAACGTTATAAAATTTTATTTAAAATTACGTATGTAAACTATTCATGATAAAGAGACTAAGAATTTTATGTTAAGTATAACATAAATGTTAAAATACAGAAAATCAAAATGTTAATATAAATATTAACAGCGTATTAATAAACTTAGCAGTTTTATGTTTACAGAAAATTTAATTTTTATCTCTCTCATTTTCGAACTCTAGACAAATTCTTAATGTCATTTAATGACCAAAACAAAAAAAAAGAAAGAGCAGAGATAATTTTACTTCGCACTTTTTGTGCAGTATGACAAATGCAAACCTTTTTTTTTTCCTTTTGATCTTATAGTCCAAGAGCCAGCGCTTAAAAACAACTTTGCGTTTCTAAAAGCTGAATTTTTTATATGATATTCACATTGATATTGATAAAGTCATCGATCGTTATGCGCGTACGAGGAAACATCGTTTAAATTTTGTATTGTAATTCTTAGCAATTATATGTTATTACCTTTTTAACTGTTTGTCTATTATCAATATTTTAATATAAATTAAATAGATAAAACATATGAAATGATTTAATTTTCGTATATAAAATTAAAAAAAAATTAATTATATACTTATGAAAAGTTTTGTACTGTCTACATTTTTACGCCTTCATGATTATTATTATTATCTAGAAATGTTGTCAATCGCCCCCCCCTCTTGACAGTGCTGGATCCGCCACTGCGCGTAGCTCTAGCAGAGGTCGAGCTGCGAGAGTAGCTAGAACACAAGAATCTGAGGAGCAAACTCAGACCCGTCGTGCTTTAGTTCCCGAGCGCACCGCAACTCACAGGGCTGCCGAGAACTTAGAGCAGACTCAAGCCCGCCACGCTTTAGATGCTGAACGTCATGCAGCTCAAAGAGAGGCAGAGACCTTAGAGCAGACTCGAGCCCGTCAGATTTTAGATGCCAATCGCCATGCGTCCTCGATAGCTGCAGAGACGCTTGAAGAATCGCAAACACGACGTGCTTCAAATGGTGAACGGCAGACAGAAAGGAGACATGCGCTTACAATGAGCGCGATGCCGGTTTTGAATACGATCCATTGATTGATTATAGTAACCATCGATTAGTTTTCATAGGCAGAATAAATAAAAAGTGCACGCATTGTGAAGCGCTTAAGTGGAATGAAGAAACTCCAGGTATGTGTTGTTTTGGTGGAAAAGTTTTGGTTCCAACACTTGGTGAGCCAGAGGAACCACTTAAATCTTTACTTTTGAATGAAAGCAGTGAATTCCAGCGTTTTTTGAAAAAAATAAGAAAATATAACTCCTGCTTTCAAATGACCTCATTTGGTGTAGATTGGGAGATAATTATGCCTGGATTTTTGTCAACTTTTACAATCCAAGGTCAAATCTACCATAAAATTGGCTCTTTGCTTCCTACAAATCATGAACAAGCAAAGTTTTTGCAGATTTATTTCATGGGGAATGCAAACGATGAAGCTGACCGCAGGTGTCAAAATATTCATAGAGTTGAGAGGGATACTGTTATAAAAATTCTGAGAATGTTACATGAGCATAATCGCCTCATACGCACTTTTAAAACAGCATTAGAAATAATGCCACGGGAAGATTATAATTTAGTGATGCACCCTGACCGTACGCCAAGTGTGGAACATGAAAGGCGATATGATGCACCTTTAATTAACGAAGTCGCAGGCGAAGTTAGTGTCAAGCAGTATGCTTCCCGTGACATAGTTTTATACGCCCGAGATGACACATTGAAAAGGGTGTCTGATACTCATAAATTCTATGATGCCCTTCAATATCCCTTAATATTTAGCAGAGGACAAGAGGGATATTAGTTGTAAATTCCAAAAGTTAATCCATTAAATGGCTCCCCTTCGCCAAACAAAAAAATGTCATGTATGGATTTTTATGCCTTCCATATTATAGTACGAGAAAATGAATAGCGAACGTTTGCGATACATATCCTTTAATCAAATTAAATTGAGAGCAGAGAATTATATCCACCTTCAATATGCAGTATCAAATGACGTGAATCCTAATGGCATTGGTAGAATGATTATTTTACCCTCATCATTTGTAAATAGTCCTCGGTATTTACACGAATATACACAGGACGCGTTTGCCTATGTGCGTACATATTTTTAAAAATTTGAAAAAGTCTGGCGTTAGGAGGAAGTCCTTTATACACGTAAGTTATGGCTTCTAAAAAAACTAACCTTAAAATTTCGAATTCTCATATCTCCGACATTTTTTTAAAATTTGAAAAAATATTTGGCAGTAGCTTTGCATTTACCCGTTATTTTTTAAATTTTGAAAAAATATTTGGTAGAAATTTTTTCTATTTACTATGCCACTATTAGTCCGGGAGCCGGCAATACTAAAAGTGCCGTCATCGCGGATTCTGAAATTTTTAATGCAAAATGGTAGTTTACACTAAGACGAATAAGAAAAGCTTGGTCAGCATGGTTGTAGCCTGGCAGAAATATTTTTAAATGGTTTTTGAATTATTAAATTTTCGGAATGTTTTGCCGTCATCGCGGATTTTGATCAATCTTTATATCGATGGTAAATTTCATAACCATTCAGAAAAAATCCGGTCGACCAATTTTTTTTTTTTTGCCGAAAATGACCGGCAGACCTATTTTAATGGTGAGTACAATTTCTCTGTTATCACGGAAATTTGTTTTTTTTTTTTAATTTACGTGTTTTAATGTCAAATTTAAAAATATCTTTGGTCGGCCGGATTTTTTCTGAATGGTTATGATATTTACCATCGATTAATATTAAGATTGATCAAAATCCGCGATGACGGCAAAACATTCCGAAAATTTAATAATTCAAAAATCATTTAAAAATATTTCTGCCAGGCTACAACCATGCTGACCAAGCTTTTCTTATTCGTCTTAGTGTAAACTACCATTTTGCATTGAAAATTTCAGAATGCGCGATGACGGCACTTTTAGTATTGCCGGCTCCTCGCCTATATGTATTGCTTATGCCAATTTGTAGCCAAATAGGATTCCATCAATAAAATCTTGATCGGTTTGACATGGAATCAATCATATTCTATATTGATTTGATATACATACATTTATTTGTAGATATTTTCAGCTTTTGATTTACATGCGCTGGATTTCTGGACTAAACGAAACCAATTTATTAATAATTTATTTATACAGCTTGTGTTGCGAGTGTTGATTTTGTTTTTAAATTAAATTCAATTTCTAAGCCAAATTGCGTGTATGTAATGTGTAATGCAATTAAAACTTCTAAACTTTTGCAAAAACAACACAAAAAACTGATTTAATTTTGTAACATTTTATTTTGTTCGACAAAGTACGAGTAAATTAAAATATTCGCTTATTTATGTTTTAAAATTTATAACCGAAATTTTAATATACATGTAACTACCTGCATAAAGTTTTGCAACATGATAAAAAAAAGAACTAAAAAAATATATACAAAAACTACTGAAATTTTATTTCATTTTGGCACTGTCACTCCCACTTGCACATGCATAAAATACCTTCGGTACACCCTGCTGCAAATGGTCAAAGTACCAAAAACATGTTAAAACAACAAACAAAAATAAAATAAAAAAATAAAAACACTCAGTTTTAGTTTATGCAAAATTTATGTGCTTTATTATGTAACAAAAAACATTAGCTTAAAAATTAATTCAGTTCACGTTGCAAATAAAGTTTATTTTTTTCCCAGCATACGACTAGGTATGTTTTTGAATGATATACGTATAAACATACATATGTATGTTCGTATATGTGTGTAAAATTATTCTAAGTGTTGGTAATTTAATGTAATGTTGGGATAGTTCAAGGAGGAGACATTGTGCGGAAAGCTGCAACTATCAATTTATTTTTTGAACTACTCTAGCAGCTCACAACTTCAAGTCTTAGGGCGTGGTGTACCCTGGAAAGCCTAGTTACACCCGTAACAAAGTGAGGGCGAACAAAAAATCTTGGCAAAACTGACGCAGAGTGAGCGGCTTCCTGGACAGCGTCTGTCTGGCGGCTATCTGCTGAAATTCTACGCCATTAGCCTCTGTACTCATAGTGAACGACAACAACAAACTTATGTTCGATATGTTAGGAGCAGTCTCAATTGAAAATAAATTTGACCACTTTTATTTGCAGCCCTTGCTGGATCCAACCTCAAGCTTATAACTTACTGCGTGACGTAGATAAAAATTGGAACATGCATCGGCTCCAAACTCTTAAGGAATAAGACAAAACATTTCGAGCCAAAAGAGAACTTAACAACTTCATTCTTGATATAATTTTAGGACCTGTTATGGGGCCGTAATAAGCGACTTAGACTTTTTTTTCTTTCCCTCACCATGTGCAACATACGATTTTTCTGATGCCGCATAACATATTTACTACTTCTGAAATGTGTGCTATCCCATATATTGTCGAAAATCTCGAATTTCCCAAAATTTTCAGGTAAAACGACCTTCCGACAGCCCTTCTTGTAAAATTTTCTTGTTCACCTAGGAATATATTCCACCACATTTGGTTATGGAATATAAAAACAAAACTTTTCTGAAAACCTGGGTCAAATAAGGGAAGATTATTTTCGGATATGCTCATATGGGTTTCACTACAGCGGACAGGTATTTCCACTAAGGCTATTAACTTAGTACATGAGAAGGCACAATTGTGGTTGTCATCGATATTTCGTCGACTGAGTTCTCTTTTGCCCCATAGACACTTTTTGACTTGTTCAATAGGTTTTGAAACATGATATTTCTAATTTTGTTGTCAGAATGCATTTATTTTTTTTTTTTTTAGTTTCTGAGGTATGCAGTGTCCACATTGATCCATACGTACGGTGACCATTAGGCATGCGCTTATTTTACGATTTTCTGATTTTCGTTCATGCCGCCCCCTGAAATCTTTCTAATGGTCATAAAAACAAATACTATGAAGTTTCACGGCGATCGGATAACGATAACCCGGCCCGCAAGAGAGGTCAAGGTCAAGGTCAAGTTGAGGTTTCAGGCAAAAATTGCCGCAAAATACCATATGTAGTAGAATAGCATTTTGCGGCAATTTTGCTAATGTCGATAAAAGAAAAATTCATAGAATTCGTATTTATTACCCGATTTTAAACAATTATAGCTTGTTGGAAAGGTATTTCAATTTGCTATAAGATAAAGTTATGCTTTGACTAATTTAATCGAGTTTAAAAAAATGTTCATTATTTTTTGCCTGAAACCTCAACTTGACCTTGACCTCTATTGCGGGCCGGGTTATCGTTATCTGATCGCCGTGAAACTTCATAGTATTTGTTTTTATGACCATTAGAAGGATTTCAGGGGGCGGCATGAACGAAAATCAGAAAATCGTAAAATAAGCGCATGCCTACTGTACATTATTAGAGTAAACAATGTTACCAACACCTCTTCGTTCAACTCAAATTAAGTGTTTAGGTGCAATATTTATATACTGGTAGGCAACAATATATCGATTTTGCAACTTTTTTATTATATGATTTTTTGGTGGAAATCGCTCCACTAAAAAATTTAGCGGAATACAGAACAAATACAGAACACCTTCTTAAATACAAAACATTTCTATGTTTAAAAAATTATACAGAACAGAGGCCTCAAATACAGAACTGTTCTGTATAATACAGTACGGTTGGTCACCGTATCCATACGGCATGATTTTTATTTTTTTTATTCTTATTTGCTCTATAGACATATAAAACTATCATTATGCCCAGGAAAATTATAATTTTTCTGCGAAATAATTCCAAGTGAATTTTTTTCACCGGAATTATCTTTATTTATGCATGATAAATAAAGTGTGGAAAGTCCATTGCAAAGTCGTGTGCACATAAAAAGTTTTTAAGACTCAAAGGTTGCTAAAATCAGTTTTTTGCAAATATCTCGCTAATGCTGACTTTTACAGAAAAATGTTGGCTACTAATTTCGTAGCACAGAAAATTTTCTACAAAAGTATGTTAAAAATATTTTCATACGACTTATAGTTTAGAAGATCACTGAACTTAAAAAGTGGTTAACAATTATGATTCGAAATACTACCCATGAGTTCATATTAAAATATCTTACTTTTTAAATTGCGTTAACTCTTCAATGAGAAGTTGTAGAAACAAAATTAAAATACGGTTAAAAGATAATTTGATTCTCTATATAGCGTACTAAATCTATTTTCAAACGACCCGTGGCCTTAAAGATATTCTTAAAAAACCGTTAAGACTTCGAAAATTCTGATTTTTGAAGGATATCTCCGAATCGGTAAGCACTACACAAAGTAGTGATGACCAAACCAAGACCAAGACTGCTATGGTCTTGGTCTTGTTCTTGCACATTGAGTCTTGCTCTTGCTCTTGGTTTTGAAATTGAGTCTTGGTCTTGGTCTTGTTCTTGCTCATTAAGTCTTGGTCTTGGTTTTGGTCTTGGAAAAATTTTCAGAGATATTGAGTATTCAAAATCACATTTTTCCAAAGTAGTTAGGTTTTGAAGATGCCAAAATACAAATTGAGTGATGATTTTATCTTCAAAACGGGAGTGAAACAACTTTTAACTATGACTTACCAAGACTTAAAAGCAGTCTTGGTCTTGACGATTATCGTGAGCAAGACCAACACCAAGACCATAGCAGTCTTGGTCTTGCAAAAATATCGACGTCTTGGTCTTGGTCTCGCAAAATTAGCAAGACCAAGAACAAGACGCAAGACCAAGACTAATTTTGCTCATCACTAACACAAAGACGTAACCGTACAGAAGATATTCAATAAAAACCGGTTTTTTGTCATTTTAAGGGTTTTTTGGAATATCTTCTAAACGGTCACTTCTATGTGTACACATATTGCTTACTTTTTGTAGATCTTGCAATTTTTTAAAAAATTGGTGCTCTTACTTTTTATCATATGACCCTTCGTTTCTGAAATATTCTTCAAAAACCAGTATTTTCGGAGTCGTAACGGTTTTTATAAAAATATCTTTAAAACCATGGGTCGTTCGAAAAAAAAAAACTAGTACGCTGTATAGAGAATCAAATTATCTTTTAAACGGTATTTAAATTTTGTTTGTACAATTCCTCATTAAAGAGTTATCGCTATTTAAAAAGTAAGATATTTTAAAATGTACTCATGGGTATCATAATTGTTATTAACTTTTTAAATTGGGTGATCTTCGAAACAATAAGTCGTAAGAAAATATTTTTCACGTACTTTTGTATTAAATTTCCTGTGCTAAAAAATTAGTGACCAACATTTTTCTGCAAAAGTTAGCATTAGCGAGATATTTGCAAAAAACTGATTTTAGCAACCTGTGAGCCTTAATAACTTTTTATGCGAACACGACTTTGAAAAAAACTTTTCATACTTTATTAATCACACATTAATTAAGATAATTCCGGTGAAAAAAAATTCACTTGGAATTATTACGCACAGCAATTCTTTTTTCGTTTAATTTTCCTGGGCTATTATTATTTTTTTATTGGAAGTTTCCTATGGAATACTGAGCAAGATAACTCGATGAAATTTGATACATTGTCAAAGTTACCTAGTGTAATGTAAAATGAGTGAAACCGGTCAACGGACACGCAATATTAAGAGTATTTTTTGCGATAATGCAACCAAAATGCTCATATATAATAGGGATAGTAATTACAAGCTCTGAACAAAAAACTATGTGAATACGGGACAATAGCACGCGGTTAAAGCAAAAGTATAAAAATCCTTTGTTGAATGCGTTTTTTGATATATGTAATAAATTCAATTGTCATTTAGCCACTAAGGACAGGCAATTCAAGCTCTGATAAGAAACTTGATTGATTCGCACAAGAGGGCGTAGCACCTCCCACTTAAATTATCTAGTAAAATAAAGTATGATTGAAAGTTCTTCTGGACGTCGGAAAATGCCTCTGATGAGGTTGACCTATAGTGCGTCCCGAAACGCGTAACTCAAACCATTCATCCAATAAATTTGTTGTTTTTCTTTTACGCATTTTTTGTTGGGGTTTTAACATAAACACATTGAATAGTAAGCTCAAACCAACAATGTCATCTGAGCCATGCGTGTTGCTAGCAAATTATGTAAATCATTTTCTGTTCCAAAAAACAATTATACTTGTTAGTATGTAAGCTCAGCGAAAAATTCACGATTCGATTAAATTCTTAAATCGATTAAACAAAAATAAAAAATTTGTTTGCAACACGTTTTTCTCAAGCTGTGCTAGAAATTAACACTCAACATCCCGCCGCAGTTTGCACGTTTCTCCACTTGATATTTACGATTATTTGTACGAAAAATAGATAATTTATTGCAATTTAAAGAAAACGTTTTTATTTCTGCTGTGCTGCACAAACTACCGGTGAAAATTTCAACTTGCAACACATGAAATATTAAAGGAAATTGTGCACCAAGAAGCAAAATAATGTAAAATTAAAGATGATAAAAAAGAAAAAATAAATAAATGAGTAAGAACAATGAGAAAATCGAAGAATACGTACGTAGCAACAACACGAAATTGCATGGTTTTGTTTTACTTCCTTTCACTTGTAACGAAAGTTTATTCGGGTTGGAGTCTCCTTTTTTATTGTATTTTATTGCAATTATTTCAACATTTGCTAGTAAACTCAAGTGTATGAGTGTAATTGTATGTATACATGTACATAAGTGTTGCCCGTAAATTAGGATGGCTCGATAAAAGTTTGTAGTAGTCCTTAAACTAAGGTTACCGAAAGATCTTTTCAAATAAACATGGATTGGATATCGTGCATATCTGTCAAACTTCCATTTTTACACTCTAACCAGTAGTATATGAGGAATTCTCAAAAATTGTGGAATTCTACAATTTTTGAGGCACATTCACCAAACTTGGTGGAGAGGTCACTTTTTATATAAGAATCAAAAATTGGAAGGGTGCACGTCAAAAAAAAAAAAGTAAAAAAAGTTACGCATATATATATGAAGCAAAACACGTCAAGTGTACCAGCTGAAAATTTTTTTGTCTCCGATTTCGCTCAAATTTGGCAAAATAGTAGTCCTGATATACAAAAACAATATTCCGGGAGGATTTGGTCCTAGTACCATTTATTGTTAAAATACAGGGTGTTGAAGTTGGCGTTTTTAGTCATTTTCATGAAAAGGTGTTTTTTCAAAAATTTAGAGCTTACACCAAAGTTTGTAAAGTAGCTTGTCCCATTCATTTTTAAATGTTCTTTTATAAAAAAATATTACATGGTGAAAAAAATTTTTTTCACCGAAATATTTTAAACTTAAAAATACTTTTGAATTTTTTTTTAAAAAAACCACCTTTAAATTTTTTTTAAAAGTACTTCAGATTAAAGCATAATTTAAAAGCTTTAAAATGATGTGTGACTCAAGATGGTATTCGGTCGTTGGATAAGAGTTTTTGGCTTTTAAACGCTTTTTTCGTAAGATGCCTTCCTCTTGAGTAAACAAAGAGTTTTGCCTGCTGTGGGCGTTTAAAAGCCAAAAACTCTCATCCCGGAATATTGTTTTTGTATATCAGGACTACTATTTTGCCAAATTTGAGCGAAATCGGAGACAAAAAAATTTTCAGCTGGTACACTTGACGTGTTTTGCTTCACATATATATGCGTAACTTTTTTTACTTTTTTTTTTTTGACGTGCACCCTTCCAATTTTTGATTCTTATATAAAAAGTGACCTCTCCACCAAGTTTGGTGAATGTGCCTCAAAAATTGTGGAATTCTACATATGCTTTTTATTTTTGTTGCGTTCCAAATGCATACCTACAAGTAGAATTGCCAGGTATAGAAAGTTTTACACTTGTGACGTTCTTTGTAAAACATCCCATCCCCTTCTGTCCAAACATTGTAAAGAGCATTAATTTAAGCTGAGGTGTCTATTTTTTAGTTGCATAAAGTGAGCCATACAGGTGTGACGAATTTCGACCTTTCAAACAGTAATTTCAAGCTGTCTGGGAAATTTTCCACTTTCCGGAAAAGCGGAAAAATGGTTTTGCATAGCTAAGTTTATTCTTTAAGCCAGACGAATTCGCGGGAAGAGTTAGCGATGCAATCTTTTAACTCCGGAATTTCGAGCTAATTTCGAGCTAATTTTGACCTTGAAGCATTTTCAAACTCACAATTTTCCCGAAAAATCATAAAAAACTTTTTATGGCTAATTTTATTTTTTTAGCCAGACGAATCCGCGGGAGGAGTAAGCGATGAAATCTTTTAACGCAAAAATTTCGAGCTGACCATGAATGAAGTGTTTTCCGGGAAACCTTGAATTTCCCCGAAAAATCCTAAAAAAACTTTGAAGGGCTTGCTTTATTTTTTTCAGCCAGACGAACCCATGCGAATATTTGGCGATCATATCATTTGACACACGAATTTCGAGCTAGTTTTGAGCTCATCAAAACCGAAAAGTGTTTTCCGGAAAACCACAAACTTGGCCGGAAAATCCCAAAAACACTTTTTTTTATGGTTTTGCCATGACATAATCTCCACGGACATAATCCCCATTTCGTAAATGGGTGTTATGTCCGTAAATTAAATTACGAAATGGGGACTATATCCGAAAGTTTTTCGAACAGAAAAAATCGGGCATAATCCCTATAACGATATTTCCTAATGCCTTTTTTTGTTATTGACAACAGCCGCAAATCAGGATTTAAAACTCCCAAAAATCCAATAGCGGCTTCGCGGATCTGTTTGTAATATAGTTTAAGTAAGTTTTAAGTTTTTCGAACATAATCCCCGTTTCGTAAATGGGGATTAAATCCGAATAATTTGCGGACATATGTTTAAAACGTCAGAAAGTACTGAGCTATGCCATTTAAAAGCCAGATTTGACATTTGTTTTAGGTAGATAAATAGATGGATGCAAAATTATATTTTTAACCCATATCGTATTATGGAAGAGCCCATTTCAATCACCACAACCACAATATATGGGTAAATTAAAAAAAAAAAAAATTACATGTCGAGTCGACATAGCCACACGATTGGAAATAAGTTCAGATTTAGTTCCTATCCAGATCAGTATTGGCTGAAGTAAGATCAGGGACGTATATTTTTTTCTTATCCGGATATGACAATAATCCACTCAATGAATCCGGCACCAACCACAAGAAATTTATAAGAGCGAATGAGGTTGTTGGTTCTACTTCATCAGGTTTTCTGTTCAGATCCTGATTAGAAATCAGTTCTGATCAGAAAAATAGTTCTGATAAGAATTATTCTGAATTATTGGTATTTTATTCATAATTATCGTTAATGAAGAACATTAAAATAAAGTCCTAGATAAAGTAGAAAGAAAAGTCCAATATAATTTTAACTAACAATTAGGGGATCTCGATTATGGCCACAAAATTTGCGTGTTATCGGGCTTTTTTTTTGTGTTCAAACCATCCTGTATATGTGCAACACCGTGTTGATTTATAGAAAGGTTAGAGGATGGGGAAAAAGATGGGGTGGTATCGATGCACTCTTTTTTTTAAGTAACCGAGGTCATAGCTAACAGGGAAAATATTTTCATGGATATTATTCTACAACTTAACCTGAAGTTATTGAGGTCGAATATACGCGAAGCAGACATGGCGAAGGTCAACAAGAGTGAAGTGTTTCTTACATCTTGCATACTGACATGCAAAATGAAGGAACTTGCCTTGAAATCGAGCTTAAAAAGCAATGCGTCCAAGATTTAAATATGAAACTGAACACATCCTTGCAAAGCATCACTTTTTGGGTAGGTTATGTCATCAAACTAAAAACGTCGACAGCGCCACAGATCCATAATAAAATTCTGGTGGCCCTACATCATCTTATATCTTTAAAACTCATTTGCCTAATCTATTAAAATAAGTAGTCCAGCGCTTGTAAGATATACGAAATTGAATATTTTTACATTTACCATTTTTAAAAATAATTTTGCTTCGTTTGCGATTAGAATGCACCAACTTAGACCATCACGACTAAAAATTAGTTCAGGTTCGGATCCGATTTGGATCAAGCTTGCTTGAAGCATGATCCGACAATGTCAAATAACGTCAAACTTCATGTGAAACGGACCTGATCAGTTTTTATATACATATGTATCAGTATAATTGCTCAGATGCTGATCAGAAAAGTAAAATATTTAGTGTTAAAAGTTGGATAATTCTCATTAGAGTTTTATAAACGTTACTCGAATCAGAGTAACATAATTAAGAGTAGTTTTACATAGAAATTAATTTTATTTTTAACCATGACTAGCCTTCTTTTCCCGCTTCGATAGGCATGTTTGTTTTGTTTTTTGATTCCCAATAGCTTAGAAGATATACAGGGATAAAATTTTGATTTACGCCACTGCCACAACACCAATAAAAATTTAGGTATTTTGAGAAAGTTAATTTCATTTCAAACCATCCTAAAAATTGGCAATGGCATAGCTGGAGTGTCCCAGGAAACCATCAATTAAAGCTTGTTGATAGTTTGCCTTAGATTTTTTTCTTGTAGTACATCTAGATATTCTTCGCTTTGACTATGAAGCCCTCAGGTGACCTTCGGGAAGCATCGGGTATTCCAAAAAAACTATCAGTTGAAGTTTATTGATGGTTCACTATAGATTTTTTCCCTCTCGTATCCCTAGATATTCTTCGTTTTGACTATGAAGCCTTCGGGTGACCTTCGGCAAACTTCGGTTATTCCAAAAAACTATCAATTAAAACTTGTTGAAAGCTTGTCATAGATATTTTCCCTCTAAATATTCTTCGTTTCGACTATTAAGCCTTTGGGTGGTGGTCTTCGGAAAACTTCGTGTATAGCATAAAAACATTCCCATAACTAATATACTCATTTCCAAATTTTCAGCTTAATTGGACGAATGGTTTCTGAGTGATAATGCTTCAGACAGACACACAGTCATTTTTATATATGAAGAACTCCATGCCAAGTGTACCAAGTTAAATTTTTTTTTCTCCGATTTCGCTCAAATTTGGCAATATCGTAGATCCGGTGTGCAAGAATTTCGCTCAAATTTGGCAATATGGTAGATCCGGTATGCAAGAACAACAATCCGGGAGGATTTGGTCCTAGTACCATTTGTCGTTAAAATAGAGGGTGTTGAAGTTGGCGATTTTAGTCGTTTTCATGAAAAGGGTGCTTTTTCAAAAATTTATAGCTTACACTAAAGTTTGTAAATTGATAAATCTAAGTTACTGGTCCCATTCATTTTGAAGCGTTCTTTTTATAAAAAAATATTTCTTGGTGAAAAAAATGTTTTTTCACCAAAATTTTTTACACTTAAAAATACTTTTGAATTTTTTTTTAAAAAAAGCCCCCTTAGATTCTTTTTAAAAGTACCTTAAATTAAAGCATAATTATAAGCTTTAAAATGATGTATGGCTCAAGATGGGATTCGGACGCTAAATAAGAGTTATTGGCTTTTGAACGCCCGTGGCAAGCAAAAATCTTTTTTTACTCGAGAGGAAGACATCTTACGTAAAAAGTGTATATAGCAAAAAATGCTTAAAATCATCCAAGCAGTACGTGTGATTTTTTTTTTGAATTTTTTGGAAAGCTAAAAAAAATTTTTTTTCCCTTCAATATTTTTTGCAAAAATTTTTCATAAAAAAATTTTTCAAAAATTATTCAAAAAAAAATAAAGTTTTAAAAAATTCACACGTATTCCTTAGATGATTCTAAGCACTTTTTGCTGAGTACTTCTTTTTACGTAAGATGTTTTCCTCTCAAGTAAAAAAAGATTTGGTTCTGCCACGGGCGTTCAAAAGCCAAAAACTCCCATGTAACGTCCGAATCCTATCTTGAGTCATCCATCATTTTAAAGCTTATAAGCTATGCTTTAATTTAAGGTACTTTTAAAAAAAATCTAAGGGGGCTTTTTTTAAAAAAAATTCAAAAGTATTTTTAAGTGTAAAATATTTTGGTGAAAAAAAATTTTTTTCACCAAGAAATATTTTTTTATAAAAAGAACACTTCAAAATGAATGGGACCATTAACTAACTTAGATCTATCAATTTACGAACTTTAGTGTAAGCTATAAATTTTTGAAAAAACACCCTTTTCATGAAAATTACTAAAAACGCCAACTTCAACACCCTGCACTTTAACAACAGATGGTACTAGGACCAAATCCTCTCGGATTGTTGTTCTTGCATACCGGATCTACCATATTGCCAAATTTGAGCGAAATTTTTTTTTTGGTACACTTGGCGAGGAGTTCTTCATATATAGATAATCAAACAAAATGTGTTTGAGAAAGTTTTCTGTGTTCTTATTACATTTAATTCAGGACATTAAGTAGATACTGATTCCAACAATGTACTGGGACCGTATTAAGGTTTTTAGTATCAGATCCTGATGAGGAATTGATCAGATGGCCGTATTCAGGATCCGGAGTTGATCATTATCCGGTATTAATGAACCAATTTCAACATGTTGGACCTTAAGAGCGGTCTCATTGATGCCTTGACGTCGTTAAAAACAACGTAACTTCCCAGTTTTTAATCGATAAGATAGGATAAATTTTGTTTTTCGATCTATCCGAATGTGAATGTAGCTGTATGTTTTGTTTTCTATGTTTTTTTGGCTCTATGCACCCATATGTGTGTTAAGAAATACCACGATGGCTGTTGCAAATTGCACAATAATGGCGAAAGTGTTGGTACTCGAATTGAATTTGTTTTATTTAGGTTTGCTAAGTAAAATTTGTTGCACATTAGCTCGTGCTTATTTATGGTTCAAATTCGTTTGATGTTGTTTTTCTTGTTATTGTAAAAGCTGAAAATTTCGATTGCTTTTCCATGAGCTTAAAATATAAAACATGTAACATGTTTCATGAAGAAAGAGAGAAAACCGAAAAAGGTAGATAAGAAGAACGACGAAACTTAATAGAAATTCAAGATACTCGTAACAAAAAGTGGGGACGATTATAATTCTTCAAAGGTTGATTCGGCTAAACTATAATATTTAACTCATTAAAACATAGTTCTTGAAGAGACGGTCCAAAAAGACCCATAAAAACATGATGTAATGGTTAATGGGTTCCTTGTATGATTTCATTATGGCCTAGGGAAAACAAGATTTATCCGAAATGCAGTTTTAGAATAATACAGTGGTGTGAAATTTCGAAAATACATTTATTACTTTTAAGGATTTTGGCTGAAAAAAAAAAAAAACCATATATTGTTGATGAAAGGTTGGTAATATTAAAATACCCTGAATCGTAAGTACCCTCCAAGAACATTTACAGTTCATAAATTGCGTACCCAAAGCGAAACGCTTACGAACTGTGATTTTACTAACACATGCATTCACTACGTACATGTAAACTTTGTTCTATTTGTCAGTTTTAAATTTTCAAAATCAAAAAAAAAAAAATAAATAAATGACAAAAAATTTGTGAAACCGACAAAAACAAAATTTTTCTTTTCCAAGGATGTTGTGTTTAAGCAAACAGATCGTTGAACGCGGGCGCACGTTGTTTGTGCATTTCGGAAACCAGAAGTGCGCTAATACTTACTGGATTTTTGGAACCCATAGGTAAACTTAACGAAACTTGTGGTTTTTTGTTATATTAAGATTGATTTTTTGTTTTAATTTTCTTACAACAAATTCAATTAAGACCATTCCCCAGGCGTTTTGAAGTCTCCCATGCTGTGTTGGTCGTGAAAAGGGTCTTGGTATTTGTATCGTAATAGTTGTTATGCCGCCTTCCACGTCACTTGCGCCCAACAGGCTGACCTATATATGACCATGGACACCGTCAATGAGGGACACAACGATTCATCTGTGCATGTCCAAAAATATGCCATCTACATAACTGGCAACTGTATAAATTTAATGAAATCATTTTTTTTTTTTTTTTTGAATAAATAATGTAAATTATTAAAAGTTCAAATTGGAATCATTTATTTAAACCATAAATTTTATATGTATTAAAATCAATTCGTAAGCGAAACGATTTTAACGAAGCAAAAGCGAACCACTTTGATGTTACGTAAACGTAACTATTTTTCGAGCTCCAAACAATGTGCATAACTACGTTTTTAATTCTACTCTTTTTATTCTAACATTTACGTTTACGGTTCGTATTCGTATCGTCAAAACGGTACGTTTACGATGTCTTGTATGACTTATAGACTTCGCCAGCGTTACGCTTTCTTGCCGCTTTTCTTATAGGGTACTCCTCATTTTGTCCTTTTTCGAAATCTAAATGAAATAAGAACTGTATAATACTTACCGTGATTTTGTAAGGAATTTTTAAAAGTTGATCGCATCTGGTGTTATTTTGGTTCTACGGGAACGGTCTGGGAATAGTATATGTTGTCTAAAAATATTCTACAAAACATGTACTAAAGCCAGCTTTACGAATATAATGAAGTTAAGCATTGTTTTTTGTCACCTTTGGGTACTAAGTAGAACCTGTATAAGGTTCCCCCGTTCAAGCTTGCAAATACTTACCTAAACGCCCCAAACTACTTATTAAACTATGTATCCACAAAATGTCAGCTTTACGAAAATGATGAAGGTCTGGCCTGTGATCTTACTCCATACTAAAAAAATAAACTTAAAATTCTTTACTTTATATAATTTTGACTATCTAAGCAAAATATGGTAGAAAAAAAAACACTTTATTTGTTTTGATGTTTTCTTTATTAAATGCTAGTAACATAAACCTCAATATTGTCAGTGCGAAAAATTACTTTTTGCCTGATAAATATGTCAAATGGCTAAAATTCGCAAGGAAACCAAAAACTAATTTTGACATTCTTGGTCTTGAAAAATGCGCCGTATATCACGCTTTGACGTAATGTAGCACACATAAAAAAGTTTTAAGTTTTGGATGCAAACTGTGAAACAAAAATACCCAAAATCACACCTTTACAAAAAATACGAAGTATGTAAGAATTGTGATATCTCGCGCAATTTTAATCCGATTTCCACTCTGAAGACCATGTTTGAAAGCCCTTAATTTTTCCATTTGTTTTTAATCAATTAATTTTAGGTATATTTTAAAACAAAAACATAAAAACGTCGCTTTTTCATGATATACAATTTTTTTTAACAAATTTCGGCCTCTAGCGAGACCTCGTTTACTTTAAGAATAAAGATTTGAAAGCAAAACTATAGGAAAACAAGTTTCCAACATTAATTGAGGTCTAAAGTGTTTGTGTGTGTCTTGTATATTGAGTTATAGGAAAAAAACTGTTTTTTGAATCAAAAATTTTTTACTTCTTCCGAGACTTCCATAGGGCAAACTTCACTGTAGAGCAATGAGAAAAGAACAAGAAATATAGAAAATTAATCCCTTTCAAAGATTTGGGATGAATTACTACTGTCTAAGAACAAACTAAGTAGTTGCGTTGAGTTTAACGTTTCATAACTGACTAATTTATTTTTGTCAAATTTCTTATGACTAGCTTAAAATGTTACATTGCTATGCGCCACTGAGAGTATTAGAATCGTATGATTTAACAGTTAGGTGAAAAGCAAAATAGAAAGAAGAATTACTCGAATGATTTTACGGTTCTTTAAATAGTAGAAAAAACAACCAGTGGCGGTGTAAACTAAATTATTAAATAGCAAAATTTTCAAAATTAAAGAATTCAAATTCTAGTCAAATAAACTTAGGATAAAACTTAATATTTTTCATAAACATAACCGCCAGCCTTGAACGGCGTTCAACATTCCTTTGGCAATTGATGAAGTTTAGCAACTGGCCTCTTGAAAGTTGAATTCTCAGTTTTGATAGTGACAACTCTGACGAGCCCATCGGATCCAGCATGGGTTTCGATTACACGGCCAAGTTTCCAGCAAGCGGGAGGTAGATTATCTTCACGTATCAGGACGACGTCACCAATAATTAGATTAGATTTTTCTTTCAACCATTTAGATTTTGGTTGAAGTGACAGCAAATAATCAGTTGACCAGCGAGACCAAAAATATTGAGTTAATTGTTGAACCAATCTCCATTTAGATAATAACCCAGTTTTGAGATGAGTTATGTCTGCTTCTGGCAACGAGTTCAGGGGCCTTCCAACTAAGAAATGTCCAGGCGTTATATAGGGGACGTCATCAGAATCAGCTTGGACTAAAGGCCTCGAATTTAATATAGCCTCAATTCTAGCTAGGAGAGTTGATAATTCCTCAAAGTTTAGTGTAGCTTGACCCATAGTTCTTCTTAGATGAAACTTCATAGACTTGACTGTAGACTCCCATAACCCACCGAAATGTGGCGTATTTGGTGGTATGAAGTGCCACTGAATACCCTTTGAAGATAAAAAATTCGAAATATCATTATTAGATTCAAAAGAAGTTACCATTTTGTGAATTTCATTCAGCTTTCTGGCAGCTCCTTGAAAATTAGTTCCATTATCGCTGTGTATATGACCACACAGACCACGTCTAGCAACAAATCGATCGAGAGCGGCTAAGAAGGCATCGGTACTCAAATCGGAGACAAGTTCTAGGTGAACAGCTTTGGTCACTAAGCAGATAAAGACTGCAACATATGCTTTGACTTTCGGGGCCTTTCTGCCACTGTGCTGCTTATACAATATAGGCCCAGCATAGTCGCATCCAACTTCGTAAAATGGAAAGGCAGCGTTGACACGAAATTTGGGCAAGTCGCCCATAAGTTGCTCTTGAGCTCGTGCACTAAAGCGAGTGCAAGCTCCACACTGGCGAATTACAGTTTTAACAATTTCACGAGCACCAATTATCCAATATTTTTGCCGCAGTGTAGCGAACAACAAAGTAATTCCGCTATGAAGATTTTTCACGTGCAAATCGTGAACAATTTTCCGAACGATTGGGCTGTCTTTATGAAGAATTATTTGATGCTGACTGTCATAAGGTAGGTCAGCTTTAGTTAATCTTCCGCCAACACGCAGCAGCCCATCAGCATCCACGAATGGTGAAAGTTTCCGTAGTTTTTTGTTAGTTAGGGTAGCTTGACCTTGCTGAATAGACGACATAATCTCAAAAAAGTCAACCGCTTGATAGTATTTATACAATTTTAGTTCAGCAAACTTAAGTTCTTTGACTTTGAGAGGTGAGGTGTCTCTGCACTTATTTTTGAGAATGTTGACATATCGTATGCAGTAAGCTAGTACTCGCACCATTTTAGCCCAACTGGAAATTCTGTTGTTTATTCTGCTAACGGAGTCCGGATCGTAAGTAGCTGAAGCTAGAGCCACATGATTTACTGGACGAAGTTCTTCACTTGTAATATTATCCTGAGATTCGGATAGTGGCCACCAATTTTCCTCCATAAGCAACCACGATGGACCATTAAACCATAATTTATCATTAATTAAGAAGCTGGATCTTACACCTCTACTAGCAGCATCGGCTGGATTCTGTTTGCTGGGAACATATCGCCATTGCGCACTGGGAACAGTTTCTAAGATGTAGGATGTTCGATGGCTAATAAAAGTTTTCCACTTCGATGGATGTGAAGACAACCAGGCTAAAACGGTTTTGCTATCAGACCAGCAAACCACTTCATTTAATTTCAAGTTAATGACAGATGCTAAATATTCAAACAGTTGAGTTAACAAATACGCTGCACAAAGTTCCAGCCTGGGAATTGAAAGTGAGGCCATTGGAGCCACCTTGGTTTTAGATATGACGATGTTAGTTGACACTTGTCCATCTGCTGACGTTTTTCGACAATAAATGACTGCAGCATAGGCTAAGCTGGAGGCATCACAGAATCCATGAAAGGTTACAACTGGCTCTGTGGAAAAAATAAGTCGTTTTATATTAATGTTATTAAGTAAATAAAACTCTGAAAATAGTAGTTTGACTTCGTCTAAAATGTCAGCAGGCAACAGCTCATCCCATTCCAGTTTGGATAGCCATAGTCGCTGTATAATTATTTTCACAGCTATAATTGCAGGTGATATCCAGCCAAGTGGGTCAAAAATTTTCGAAATCTCGGAAAGCAGGTTCCTTTTGGTGTTAAGGCAATATTGATTTTCTTTTACCTTATACGAAAAACAATCAGTCATAGGATTCCAAATAACGCCAAGGAGGCATACTGTCATATCCGATGGCACATCGACCATGCTATAAATTTTCTCACTATCTGGAATCTTTTGAAGAATACTACTCTGATTTGTGGCCCACTTCCTTAAGTGGAAACCGCCAGCCGTAAGCAAATTATTTAATTGTTCTGCTAGCTCTTGAGCTTCTTTTAGGGTATTGGAGCCTGCCATACAATCGTCAACATAAAATGAATTTTTAACAGCTTCACTAGCCATAGGGTACCGATTATGCTCGTCATCACTCAGCTGTAGGAGAGTGCGAATAGAAAGATAGGGTGCGGGACGCGTGCCATAAGTTACAGTAGTTAATCGATAATGTTGAACTTCCTCATTAGGTGAATTTCGCCATAAAATGCGCTGATAGTCCTGATCACATTCTTGTACATTTATCATTCGAAACATTTGTTGAATGTCTGCCGAAAAGCAGTACTTCTTACAACGATATCTTAAAAGAACAGCTATTAAGTCTTGTTGCAAAATTGGTCCTTTTAGTAAATTGTCATTTAGCGATTTTCCATTAGATGATTTAGCAGAACCATCAAATACCACTCTTAGTTTTGTGGTTAAAGAATTTTCTCTAAGAACAGCATGGTGAGGCAAGTAATAAACGTTTTCGGACGGACGATTTATTTCCTCCTGGGGAACAAGTTTCATATGACCCAGTGACAAGTATTCACTCATAAATTCTGTATAGGATAGTTTTAAATCAGGATTAGATTTAAATTTCCTTTCCATAGACAGTAGTCGTCTTAAGGCCCCCGCATAGGATTTACCAGTTTCAGGATTTTTCACAAATGGAAGTCTGACTGAATATCTATCAGCACGGATAGTAGTAGATTTATAAAAGTCTTCAGCTTGCTGATCTTCAGCAGTCAAAGTAGTAGTCATCTGAGGGACGCTTTCAAGTTTCCAAAATAGTTGCAAAGTTTGGTTCAAATCAACTTCAGGTATATTTTGAGTCATTATGTGGCAAGTACTAAAGGTGTTTTCAGACGTACAACCTCCACAAACAACATAGCCAAAGATTGTATTTTGAGCTAGCAAATTACCATTTTTAACAATACGCCCTTCTTTTAATAGAGTAAAGAAATAGTCATATCCTACAAGGATGTCAATATCCTTTGGAGTATCAAATTTGGGATCAGCAAGAGACAGATTTTTTATATCTTCCCAATAGTTTATTGTAAGCGAAGAACATGGCAATTGAGATGTAAGACTCTTAAAAACATGGGCTAGCATGACAACACTTTCAGAATTATAAATAGATTTTACCTGAAGCTCGACTATACCCCGTGTTGCACCAGCCTTGTTATTTCCCAATCCGTGGATAAATATTTTAGAGGCAGATCGTTGTAATCCAAGTCTATTTGCACACCGCTCGGAAATCAACGTGTTCTGGCATCCAGAGTCCAATAGAATATTACAGCCTTGGAAGCAACCCATGTTGTCCTTAACAAAAACCCTAGCAGTGGGCAAAAGCATATTTAGATTTCTTACCTCAGATGTGGCAGCAAGATTGATTGATGTAGTTACAGCATCTATTGTAGCTTCGACTTTTTTAGGCAGTTCACTCGATTTTTTCTCATCCTTAGTGGGGAGAGAATCCACTTTTTTCACCATGGCAGCTGCGACCGTATTGTAGTTAGAATTTCGCTCTAGATGAATATAAGAATGATGATGACCTTTGCAAAATTCACAAAGGTGTTTAGATGGACAATTTTGTACTGAATGTCCCTGCTTCAAACAATTAAAACACAATCTTTTCTCTTTTACAAAATTTATGCGATTGGGCGTAGACATCTTGATAAACGTAGGGCAATAGGCAAGATGGTGGTCTTGAGAGCACGCAAAACAGGATCGTTTCATGTAGCCAGAATAAGTTCTGACGGATTTAATTTTAGATTGTGTTCCGCCAGCGCGTTGCTTTTCAATTGGAGTTGGAACACGTTCTAATGCATCACAACGTTCATTGATGAAAATGATAAAATTCTCCAGCGTAGGAAATGTAGTTTTACTACAATGCTCAGCCCAAGAATGATGAGTTTCTCTATCGACTTTTTTAAGTAAAAGATGTATCAGCCACGGATCACGTTTCTCTGCTTCCTCGCCTTGCGCTCTAAGCCCACGTATAACTTCATCAGCAATATTCGATACGTTTCGAAGACCTTGAGAGTCATCTGCTTTAGATATAGATAAAAATGTTTCGATTAAAGAATCAATAACCAGTGAAGGCTTATCATAACGATCTTGAATCTTTTTTATGGCTTCCTCGTAGTTTTGATCTGACACAGCAAGATGTCGTATAAGCATGGCAGGCTCACCCTTTAACAACCCTTTCAGATATTGAAACTTCTGTGATGCAGTCAATGTATGGTTGTTATGCACTGAGCTGTTGAATAAATCAAAGAATGATCTAAATTTAGAGTAGTTACCTTCAAATATTGGAATATTCAGCTTAGGAAGTCGTATATCAGCAGCTGGGGCAGCGGTGTTCGCGGTAGGTGACGAAGTCGTAGCACCAACATTTGCTAATGGCGGTTGTAGCGCTGTCAATTTTTCCAAAAAAGATGTTTGGGACTCCAACAGTTTCTGCATAGCATCTTGATGCGTTGTTGTTGAGTTGAGGGGATCACTATTAACATTTGCAGCAAGCAGCTTGGCATCAATAATTTCACTGAACTTCGCTTTCATTTGAAAATATCTCTCTTCAAATTCTTCTAATTCAGTATCACGTTCCGGTACATCTTCATCAAGAGCAGCCATCTCAATATCCAACGATTGAAAATTATCGTATATTTTCTCCAAATTTTCTAATCTGGCTCGTATTTCAAAAAGCGACGTTTCGGTAGTAATTTGGCTCAAAAACTTTTCCAACCTGGTTGCAGTTCCCTTTAGATAGGTTCTTTTATTCCGTAGAGTATCGATGGTAGCCATAATTTACTTAGGAAGTTTTTTACACACTTTAATTTTTATAATAAAATCCAGTTGAGGAGCACTTCAACAGTAAAAACACTTTTTTAGTTTTTTTAACAAAATCCAGTTGAGGAGCACTTCGATAGTTAAAACACTATTTTAGTTTTTTTTGTTTTTTCACAAGTTGTATGTGAAGCTTTGTGCAGCTGGGCAAAAGAATTTGCAAACAGTTATGCTCGTATGTATGTTTTCAACGCAACAACAATATATATATACACAATGTTTTTTTTTTTTTTTATTATTATGCGCAGTAATAAGCAGCCACAATTAAAACACACAATTTTGTTTTTGTTTTTTACTATTAAGCGCGGTAATAGAAAATAAAATTTAACTCTCTTTAACGCGACAACGATCACGTCGGGGTCACCAAAAAATGTCTAAGAACAAACTAAGTAGTTGCGTTGAGTTTAACGTTTCATAACTGACTAATTTATTTTTGTCAAATTTCTTATGACTAGCTTAAAATGTTACATTGCTATGCGCCACTGAGAGTATTAGAATCGTATGATTTAACAGTTAGGTGAAAAGCAAAATAGAAAGAAGAATTACTCGAATGATTTTACGGTTCTTTAAATAGTAGAAAAAACAACCAGTGGCGGTGTAAACTAAATTATTAAATAGCAAAATTTTCAAAATTAAAGAATTCAAATTCTAGTCAAATAAACTTAGGATAAAACTTAATATTTTTCATAAACAACTACCAATTATTTCGTTGTTTTTGAGATAAGTTAAAAAAACTGTGAAAAAACAATGATTTTTGTCGTTTAGAGTCTAAACTTTAGACTTTCATTCAAGCCCCGGGTGGGCCATCTTTTCGGAGGTTTTGACCGAAACTAAGTATGCAGTCTTTGTTATAAGGCCTGCTCCTAAGATAATCTTTGATGCAACCTGCAATTTTCCCATTATTTCGAAAAAGCGCTGCACCCTCATGTGTAAGGATTTAAACTAGCATAATACCCTTCAAGAAATGGAATTCTGAAACAGTTTAATACTACTCAGAGAAGATCTTTATTGGATTTCTTCTTAACTAATTATGTAAAACAGTGTAAGTCTTTTCAATGATGATGTCGTAGGTGATCCCAATTGACTTATTTTTGGGTCAATTTTGTACCACTTTATAGTGAAATATTACTTATAAAGTGATGATTTTGTGATATGGGCATCCCCTCTAAGAAAAGTGGCATGAAAGCGAACCGCCGACGAAGTCTATAATTCATACAAGACTTCGTTAACGTACCGCTTTGGCGATACGGATGTGAACCGTAAATGTTAGAATAAGAACAGTAGAATTAAAAACGTAGTATCAGTACTACGTTTTTAGCTCGCAAAATAGTAACGTTTGCGTAACATCAAAACGGTTCGTTTTTGATGCGTTAAAGTGATATCGCTTACGTAGCGTTAAAATGGTTCGTTTTGGCTTCGCTAAAATCGTATCGCTACGAACTGGTTTACATACATATGCAAATGGTTAAAATAAAAGATTGCATTTTAAAGTTTATAAAGTTGCTGTTAGTTATCTAGCAGTTAAATTATCTGGTAGATAAATCTGCCTTAAGCCAACGGTCCATTCACTACGTCGAGTACGTCACGTCGTTTTTTCAACTGACTGCAACGGATTTGACGGAGAAGCCTGGCCCAACGAATACTTTGAAAACTGATTAAAACATCAAAATTCTTTTTATAATATTAATTTGAAATTTTAATTTTGCACTTGCACAACTCCAATAGTTTTTAATTCCAATTTTATTCAAAAAATTAAAGAGAAACGACAAAGAAAAAAAAAAAAAAACAATCAAATGAAATTGAAAATAAATTTATTTTACGATTGTCAAATCACACGACGTAAGTACGTCGAAAGTTGGGAGTTGGGCAACTTTTATACGTTGCGTTAACGTAGACGTACTGATAGTCGCACTTGATATAAACTCATCATTTTTAACTTAGGTGTCAGTCGAAAAAAACGACGTGACGTACTCGACGTACTGAATGGACCGTTGCAACGCGTTGGCTTAATAGATTTTTTCTGTTCCTCATTCGATGTTACTGATAAAATTTCTGTCAGATTTAATTCTGATATTTTAAACGTAAGAAACGTCAGAATTCAATACAAAATATAAACAAACAAAAAATATAATTTTTTAAAAATTCTGTGGCAGGAAGGAAAAACTGCTTAAGTCGGTATTCGATAAAAAAGTAAAGCAACATAAATTCTATACATAAAAACAAAATTTAAACTGCTTTGCTTTTCAATCAAAAATCGACTTAAGCAGTTTTTCCTTCCTGCCACAGAATTATAATTTCTTAAAATAACAAATAAATTTAAACAATTTTAGATATGCGCTAAAAAGGCAATGATGGAAACGGCACCAAAATCCGGCTATACTGAAAACATTTTTTGAGATAATCCAAACAAATTTCACTCAAATACTAAAAACTATAAATTCAAACTCTGAGAAAAAACTGGGTGAATTCGGACAAGAGGGTGTGGTACTTCCCATATAAGCAAAATTTTAAAAATGCTGCTGTGTAGGGTATTTAATGTTTTCCAGGCCAAAGGTAATACCCTTACTAGTTTGATTTGTTTTTAATCATTGAGAATGGGAGGCTTAAACTTCTTATGACAAATTTGCTTAGCTCACTGATAACATCTTAACATAAAGTCACTTCGCTTATAAGTGTCCTTATTTGAAAATCATAATCGGAGAAACGAACTGTTCTACTGTTCTCGTTTGATTCACAATTTTTGTCATCGGTGAGGTTTTCTTGCGTCGAGTTCTTGTTACGATATTTTACACCCGCATACTACTTTACTTATTTTACTAATGCATACTACTTTTTCAACTCTAATATTTCATGCATATTTTTCAGCTTAATTTTCATAGCCATACATATTTCACATTTGATGTTTTCAAAGATTGCCAAACATTTTCTTCATTTCCATAGAAAAGTATGTGGAGCACTTTTCAAGTATGTATTTTCTGCATACTTTTTGCAAACTTTTCTGAAGTTTTCGCTTGCAATAAACCACACCCACATTAAAAGTTTTGGCTTTAATTGTATGTAACAATTATAATTGTCATGACAAAAGCTGAGCGAAATTTATTTCCAAAATCTTTATGTGCATAGCAAATATTTCTTACATACTTTTAAGAGCCATTCATAAGTTCCGTTTATGTGGGAGATTGGCAAAAAGTGGCATCAAAATAAATTTTGACATTAATGTAATTCATTTGGTAACACTTAATATTGTTATACTTTATATTGTAAAAAAACTTTGCGTTTGTGTAAAATTTGTTTTGAAAAAGTCGTACTTTTGAGCATTTGAGTCATGTTGCGGGTGTAATACGTAAGTCTTAACAATAAAACACAGTTTTATGCTGTCGTAAATTTATGACTAGAGCTCATGGTATCTTAAAATATTAATTGTCTTTTTTTGGTTATTTACTTTAAAAAACAAACAACTTATCTAGAGTAAAAATATCAAAATATGGGCGGTGGATAAAAAGGCGCCATATAAAATAAAAAACATATCGATACCTTAGAGCGCTATATTTAGGATTGGCTGCTATTTTGATATAACGATATATGCAATATTTTTACCAATAGTATATCTTAACATAATTTAATGTTTTTAACCAATTTTATTATTTTCTAACGAAATCCCAGCCAATTTATAGTATGTCATTACTTTCGCCCTTATATAAAATTCCACTTTTATTGAAAAACGACGTATTTAGTACATTTTTTGAATTTTTTCCACTAAAATGTCGTAAAAAGTCATGAAACTCGTGGCAAACACGAAAAAACGCATTTTTTTTTTTTAATTTTTGGTTCCGACAAACAAGAGTGGAGCCCTTAGTGTAACCAAATTTGTCCACTAAAATGTCGCAAAAAGTCATAAAACGCGAAAAAATTAAGAATTTTTTTTTTTTTAAAATGTGACTTATTTAAATATTCAGTGGAAATAGGACAGTAGCGCTCTTGATAAAATTAGTTTGGAGATAGGATTTTTCTTAATTATCGAATATTTTGGTATTTTGACATCACACAGTTTTCCACTCGGTAAAGAAGCCCACAATGATGCCATAACTGCAAAAATCGCAAAAAGTGGGGATAGGACTATAGCGCTCTAAGGTATCGATATATATGTATAATATACATCGTACAATATCAGCCGTATTTATTAGATTTTTTTAAGCCGCCGCTATTCTACGGTTTAGTTGAACGAGGTTTAAAATTTTAAATCGAAGCTAAGCCACTGCTCATTTATAAACAATTTTCATTAAACCAGCTTTATATCAAATATCAATGATTCTATTACAACTTTCAAATGTCTTGTTTGACTTGTTAAATAAAATAACACACTGCTCCTCAACAAACGATAGGTTGCATGAAAATGACACCAAAAACGAACAATGCCCCTTTATTCGTAATCATTCACTGAGTAAAAATCAACTTTATTTGAAATCTTAGCTGCTCCTTTTTTGAAAATATCTCGATTTTTCCAATAGGGGCATTTTCCCATACAAAAAGAAAAAAAAAATTTTTTTAACTACATTAAACTAAAATTCAAATAATCACAATCGATGTGTTTTGCGATGCTAAACGCGAATCCAACCTCAGAATTGCTCTATCGTGTATAGTTTATGAGATATTGTAACCTAAAGACAAAAAAAAGTCGTTTTTTGCCATTTTTTGAAGCTATATAACATGTTACATATCATTTATTCGTCAAATGTGGCTTAAATACTGAAAAGCCCCAATTTTTTCCTTTAAAACCTAATTTAAATTATATTTATATCTTCATGCTTCTAAGAGATGTCGTAGACCGAAATATTGTCAAAACGGGTTTTTTGCACTTTTGTGTCTTTTTACGTTAGGATATCTTTGAGGAAAAAAAATATATCAACATAATTTAAATTATGTTTTAAAGGAGAATATTGGGCTTTTCAGTATTTAAGCCACATTTGACGAATAAATGATATGTAACATAGTTATATAGCTTCATAAAAATGGCAAAAAACGACTTTTTTTGGTCTTTAGGTTACAATATCTCATAAACTATACACGATAGAGCAATTCTGAGGTTGGATTCGCGTTTAGCATCGCAAAACACATCGATTGTGATTATTTTAATTTTAGTTTAATGTAGTTAAAAAAATTTTTTTTTTCTTTTTGTATGGGAAAATGCCCCTATTGGAAAAATCGAGATATTTTCAAAAAAGGAGCAGCTAAGATTTCAAATAAAGTTGATTTTTACTCAGTGAATGATTACGAATAAAGGGGCATTGTTCGTTTTTGGTGTCATTTTCATGCAACCTATCGTTTGTTCAGGAGCAGTGTGATAAATAGAGAAAATCAAAACAAACAATTTGTTTTGAAAATTCCATACAATTTTTATGAAATTGCAAATTGCAGAAAACGATACTTTCAGGCTTATGTGTTACGTCCTCAACAAGAGGCTTTACTTGCTTGAGAATTAACCCAGCAAACAAAAGAAATATCGCCATAGCCGAGTTCAGCGTTCTTTGATTTTGCAGTATCTACAAATGCCTTCTCGCCTGGATGTAATATCTCCAGCATCTTTATTATGGAAGTTCTATCATTGGGAAGTGGGAATCAACAATCGGTTTTTTCGTTGTGATAGTTTAATGTGATATAGGAACCGATGTGAAGTTAGCACCGAATCCCAGCACCGGAAATATTGTTTTTTAATCGTTAGCCCTGGCAGCGGCGAAATGTTAAATTTTTAACATTGCGGCGAATTAATGCAATGTGAACACAGATAAGAATGTGTGAGTTAACAATGCTATGAGACATTATAAAATGTTTCTGCAACATAAAAACAATATTAGTGCCATCTTTCGCCATACGTGTTTGGTGTAGTGGTTAAGACCACTGACTTCAATCACAAGGTGCGCAGGTTCGAAATCTCAAACAATAGCCCAGGAAAATAAGACGAAAAAAGAGCTTCTGTGCGAAAAAATTCCCAGTGGAAATTTTTCACCGGAATTGTCTTTATTTATGCATGATACACATACTGTGAAAAGTCCATTGCAAAGTCGTGTGCGCATAAAAAGTAATTCGGGCTCAAAGGTCGCTAAGATCAGTTTTTTGCAAATATCTCGCTAATGCTAACTTTTACAGAAAAGTGTTTGTCTCCAATTTTGTAGCACAGGAAATTTTCTACAAAAGTACGTTAAAAGTATTTGCGTACGACTTCTAGTTTAGGAGATCACCCAATTTAAAAAGTTGTTAAAAGTTATGATATGAAATACTACCTATGAGTTCATATTAAAATATCTTACTTTTTAAATTGCCATAACTCTTCAATGAGAAGTTGTACAAACAAAATTAAAATGCCGTTTGAAAGATAATTTAATTTTCTATATACCGTACAAAATTTTTTTTTCGTACGGCTCATGACCTTAAAAATATTCTTGAATAACCGTTAAGGCTTCGAAATTACTGTTTTTTTAAGGATATCTGCGAATTGGTAAGTACTACGATAAAAAGTAATTGGACCAAATTTGTAGGAAATTACAAGACCTACAAAAACTAAGCGATATGTGTACACATAGAAGTAACCGTTAAGAAGATATTCCAAAAAAACCCTTAAAATGCCAAAAAACCGGTTTCTATTGAATATCTTCTATACGGTTACTTCTATGTGTACACATATCGCTTAGTTTTTGTAGGTCTTGTAATTCTCTACAAATTTGGTCCAATTACTTTTTATCGTAGTACTTACCAATTCGCAGATATCCTTAAAAAACCAGTAATTTCGAAGCATTAACGGTTATTCAAGAATATTTTTAAGGTCATGAGCCGAACGAAAAAAAAATTTTGTACGGTATATAGAAAATTAAATTATCTTTCAAACGGCATTTTAATTTTGTTTGTACAACTTCTCATTGAAGAGTTATGCCAATTTAAAAAGTAAGATATTTTAATATGAACTCATAGGTAGTATTTCATATCATAACTTTTAACAACTTTTTAAATTGGGTGATCTCCTAAACTAGAAGTCGTACGCAAATACTTTTAACGTACTTTTGTAGGAAATTTCCTGTGCTACAAAATTGGAGACCAACACTTTTCTGTAAAAGTTAGCATTAGCGAGATATTTGGAAAAAACTGATTTTAGCGACCTTTGAGCCCGAATAACTTTTTATGCGCACACGACTTTGCAATGGACTTTTCACAGTTTGTGTATCATGCATAAATAAAGACAATTCCGGTGAAAAATTTCCACTGGGATTTTTTTCGCAGAAAATGTCTTATTTTCCTGGGCTACAAATTAATTTTTTTTATTTTTTTTTAATAAAAAATTTTTGAAAAAAAATCATATTATATATAAGTATTTATGTATATGTTATATATGATATATACATATATGCTCCTTATTTAACTTTTGTAAGCAACGCGTTCAATAAAAATTTCGATTCTGCAACATAACAACAATATTATTGGGTGAACAACTTAAAAACCGGAATTTTTTAACGAAATTTGATGCTTTATTGTGGAAAAATGTTACAATATATTTTATTCAAAGTATTGTTTATTGGAAGCTACAACATTTCCCCATCTTTCAGGCAATTTATGAATTCCATCCCAAAAAAATTGCGCCGGCTTGGCGGCCAAAAATGAATCTATCCAATTTTCGATATCTTGAACTTAAGTGAAGCGTATTCCTGCTAGGGCATTCTGCATCGATCGGAACAAATGGTAGTCTGATGATGCAAGGTCTGGGCTATAAAGCGGGTGAGGCAAAATTTCCCATCCGTTGTTTTCCGTTGTTTTCCAGGTAATTTTTGACTGGGGCAGCAATATGTGGCCGAGCGTTGTCATGATGAAAAATTATTGCTTCGTGTCTGGTCGCATTTTCCGGGCGTTTTTCGATGATGGCACGCTTCAAACGTATTAATTGTGTTCGATAGAGGTCACCTGTGAGCATTACAGAGCATTACCTTGGCACCATGGATATTTGCCTTTGGCTGGGAAGGTCCTGGTTGTCCGGGCTTCATATATGAAGGTTTGCGTTTCGGGTTGTAATGGATCCATTTTTCATCCCCAGTCACGATCCGATGCAAAAATGACTTTTGGCAGCAGTTTTCTTTGCAAAAAAATGACCCAACAGAACCTCCCGCAAATGCAGTCTTTTTCTCCAATTTTCGAAGTTATTCATCGTGAAAAATAATAATGATGCACACAAGATAAAATTGTTTTGTTGACTGAGTTTGACAGCTGTCAAATGTACCTTCAAAATGACATATATATAAAGTTCGAGCTTTCACGATATTTGTTAGTACGGACATCCACCGTCAAATTCCGGTTTTTAAGTTGTACACCCAATAGCCACCGATTCATATCATACGAGTTTGGTGTAGTAGCTAAGACCAATGACTTCAACCATGAGGGTCCTGGGTTCGAAACCTGGGGGAAATTTTTTTTCTTTTTAATTATAGTAAAGTCAACAATGCCAAAAAAACAGGCAAAAGAGGAGGTCCTCAAGGACAGCTCCGATTTTGATGATTTTTTTTTTTAAATGTGTTTTTTTTTTTTTTTTATTTAAAATCAGAAACATTTTGGAGCGCGGTCGGAAATATAATTGATCTTTTAAGCAATATTTAAAAAATTATGTTTTCATAAAATAAAATTGAAACAAAAATACAACAAACAACTATCAAACTAGTCATTTTATATGTATTTGGCAATTCTAAATCCGAATCTGTCATTAGAATTGCTGTATCTTATATGATTTCTGAGATATCTTCTCTTCTTATAGGGTCCAAAATTGTTTAAATAAAAACCGTAGCCATGTTTTCCTCAAGAACGGCTAAAGTGATTTTAATGAAACCCTAAAAATTGATGCGCACTAGCAAATACTAAAGCTTAAGATAGACTTTGACTTATTAGACACTTGTGAACAGGCGTGGCACCGCCCTAAACATTTAATTTGATTTGGTCATATCTTTTGAAAGGTAAAAGATATTTTGATTTAAACTGATACACAACTACTGACTGACAATGCCTTATAACAGGCAACTGGGCGAAATCAAAAAAGAGCCACGCCCACTTTTTACCCATTGAAAATAAATTTCGAATAAAAGCGATTAGGTGCTGAAATTCGGTGCTTACTTCAAATGCGTCATTTATAATATTTTTTAGATTTTATATTTGTATTAAATAATGGTAAGTAATATTCACCACAGTTGCGCAACAACCCTTTTAACATTCTTAAGAAAAAATTTTGAAAATCGAATAACTAAATTTCGAATAAAACCAATTAGGGCCTGCACTATTTTTGACCAATAACTCGAGAAATAAAAACTAATACGCAAACACATATCCACCACAGCTGCGCAACAACCCCCTTGACATTTTTAAGAAAAACATTTCGAATTCGAATTACTAAATTTCGAATAAAAGCGATTAGGTGCTGAAATTCGGTGCTAACTTCACATGCGTAAAATAAAGACATTATCATTTATAATATTTTTTTAGATTTTATATTTGTATTAAATAATGGTAAATAATATTCACCACAGTTGCGCAACAACCCCCTTAACATTCTTAAGCAAAAATTTTGATAATCGAATTACTAAATTTCGAATAAAACCAATTAGAGCGTGTACTATTTTTGACCAATAACTCGAGAAATAAAAACTAATACGCAAACACATATTCACCACAGTTACGCAACAACTCGCTTAACATCTTAAAGAAAAATTTTTCGAATTCGAATTACTAAATTTCGAATAAAAGCGATTAGGTGCTGAAATTCGGTGCTAACTTCACATGCGTCATTTATAATATTTTTTAGATTTTATATTTGTATTAAATAATGGTAAGTAATATTCACCACAGTTGCGCAACAACCCTTTCAACATTCCTAAGAAAAAATTTTGAAAATCGAATAACTGAATTTCGAATAAAACCAATTAGGGCCTGCACTATTTTTGACCAATAACTCGAGAAATAAAAACTAATACGCAAACACATATTCACCACAGCTGCGCAACAACCCCCTTAACATTTTTAAGAAAAACTTTTGAATTCGAATTACTTAATTTCGAATAAAAGCGATTAGGTGCTGAAATTCGGTGCTAACTTCACATGCGTAAAATAAAGACGTTATCATTTATAATATTTTTTTAGATTTTATATTTGTATTAAATAATGGTAATTGCGCAACAACCCAGTAAACATTCTTAAGAAAAAATTTTTGATAATCGAATTACCAAATTTAAATAAAATCGATTAGGGCCTTCACTATTTTTGACCAATAACTCGAGAAATAAAAACTAATACGCAAACACATATTCACCACAGTTACGCAACAACCCGCTTAACATCTTAAAGAAAAAACTTTCGAATTCGAATTACTAAATTTCGAATAAAAGCAATTAGGTTCTGAAATTCGGTGCTAACTTCACATGCGTCATTTATAATAATGTTTAGATTTTATATTTGTATTAAATAATGGTAAGTTATATTCACCACAGTTGCGCAACAACCCCCTTAACATTCTTAAGAAAAAATTTTGAAAATCGAATAACTAAATTTCGAATAAAACCGCTTAGGGCCTGCACTATTTTTGACCAATAACTCGAGAAATTAAAACTAATACGCAAACTCATATTCACCACAGTTGCGCAAACACCCCCTTCACGTCTTAAAGTAAAAATTTTCGAATTCGAATTACTAAATTTCGAATAAAAGCGATTAGGTGCTGAAATTCGGTGCTAACTTCACATGCGTCATTTATAATATTTTTTAGATTTTATATTTGTATTAAATAATGGTAAATAATATTCACCACAGTTGCGCAACAACCCCCTTAACATTCTTAAGAAAAAAATTTTGAAAATCGAATAACTAAATTTCGAATAAAACCAATTAGGGCCTGCACTATTTTTGACCAATAACTCGAGAAATAAAAACTAATACGCAAACACATATTCACCACAGCTGCGCAACAACCCCCTTAACATTTTTAAGAAAGAACTTTTGAATTCGAATTACTTAATTTCGAATAAAAGCAATTAGGTGCTGAAATTCGGTGCTAACTTCACATGCGTAAAATAAAGACGTTATCATTTATAATATTTTTTTAGATTTTATATTTGTATTAAATAATGGTAAATAATATTCACCAGAGTTGCGCAACAACCCAGTAAACATTCTTAAGAAAAAATTTTCGATAATCGAATTACCAAATTTAAATAAAATCGATTAGGGCCTTCACTATTTTTGACCAATAACTCAAGAAATAAAAACTAATACGCAAACACATATTCACCACAGTTACGCAAAAATTTTCAAAATCGAATAACTAAATTTCGAATAAAACCAATTAGGCCCTGCACTATTTTTGACCAATAACTCGAGAAATTACTCGAATTACTAAATTT